>SKCR01029835.1:0-40334 GCA_019454045.1 Zanthoxylum bungeanum
ATTATCCCGATGGTTGCAACCATTATAGAGTACTAGTTTTGTATCCCTCGCGATCATCATCTCCATATGTCTGAAGTGATACTTCCATCTTGACATCACATCCAATACACTACGATTCTCGATAAACCCAGAAGAGGTGTACACAGAACCCGTTAAAGCCCCTGGACCACCAAAACTAAAGTTTACCGATTGTCGTAAGTACTAGCGATGCAAGTCTCAGGTTAAGATCATATGCACCTACCCTGAAGAGGACTCCCATAGACACGCAGACATACTACCAATGGGATTCCGCGGGGTCTATCCATAGCGAAGCTATTTTCCGTACCATCGGTAAAACACAACCTCCTACCGCACTTGCATAAGTATCCTATACTTAAATATATGAGAACTATGCCGTTGTGCCCTCACAACATGCACAAGTGCAGTACTAGTCTATTCCGCATTATCGATGTCCAATCTCGATAATACTACGACTAGGGATATTTAATGATTAAACCTTTATGGATTGATACCGTCTCATATCATCACATCCGGACTAATCATAGGGACTTTTACCATTTATATCAAAGTAAATAAATTACAAAACGGTAAAAGGCAATTTCATTACTACATAGTTAATTTTGTACAATAATACAATATCATTTACAAAATAGTGACGCTATGGGTCATAACTGTCTAACATAACAACTATTTTTGGATACTGGTTGTTGTACCACAAGGCATTGTGCCTATTGGTACATTAAACGTCTTCAAGGAAGACATACATGGAAGGCAACATACCAACGTACAAAGCTAGGCTTATAACGGAAAGGTATCGTTATCAACATTGTGCTAATAACGATTCATCCTTGCCATGGTAAATCCATTTTGAGATGCTTGTTGATAACTGCATATTTCATTTATGAAATGTGTCAGTTACAGATCAAAATCGCTTTCCTAAGGAAAAGGAAACCTCATGGAGGATGCTTACAACATCCTGACGATTTTGTATAACCGACAAACAAGGTTTGCGGGTTATTCGATCCATGTTTGGATTGAAGCAAGCATAAGGTTCTTGGAACTGACGTTTTGAAATAATCATAATGGTTTATGATTTCACTCAAAACGAAGTAATTCTTGTGTATATAAGGAGGTTAGTGGGAGAGGGCACTGACAATGAAATTCCCATAAAACAATTGGTGAAAGCTTGGCATGGATATTCTTTCAATAGAAATTCTCCGTAGAATTCTGGGGAGTAACAACCTTTATTCAAGGAATAAAGATCTACTGGGATAGATCTGGAGTTGTTAACACTCTCTAGGAAATTGTACATTTAAATGTACTTGTATTGGTGTCTCATACGCTTCGAGCATATGGAGTCACAATCGGGTCAATCCAAGTGATAGTCACTGGATTGAAGTTAAGAACATCTGTTAGTATCTCAGAGAACTAAAGATGCTATCTTAATCTATGGAGAAGGAGAACTTGAAGTGACTGGGATCACTGCTGCAAGTTTCCAAACAGTTAAATACTGCGGTACTATAAAGTTTGAATAACGGGACAGTGAGCTGGAAATCTTCCGAGCAAGATAACTGTTGTCGAATAAACAACAAATGCGGATTATTGCTGCAGCTGAGCAGCAATAGAAGCCATTTGGGTCGAAAATAAATCTAATTAGATTAGATATAGTTCTGTTAGCGGTTGAGCTAGGCGTCAGCACAGGCTAAGGAATTAAAGGTCTCATCACGATCCAGATATATACTTCTTCGATATTCATCTGATTCGTTCGGATCATACATCATGGCGATGTGATGATCGTGTAAATCGCGTTAGACGATAATCAAGCAAATCTGCTGACGAAAACCTTTCCTCAGCAATTTGAGCGAACCTACATAGTTCGGGTGTGGGACACTTGAGTGAATGGCTATGTGCCAAGTGGGAGATTGTTGGACAAAATGACCCATAGCGTCACTATTTGCACAGATCATTGTGTTGTTGTAGGAAATTAACTATGTGACAAGGAAATTGCACTCTCATCATTTGTGATTAGATCACCATAGATATATATAATGAAGAGAGGTCCCTATGATTAGTTCCTGGACTGAGAATGATATGAGACAGTATCAGTCCCCGAAGGATTAATCATTAAATATCCCTAGCCGGAGTATTAATCGAGACTGGACATCGATAATGCGAAATAGGCTAGTATTGCACTTGTGCACGTTGTGAGGGCACAACGGCATAGTTCTCATATATATAAGTGTTGGAGACTTATGCAAGTGCGATAGGAGGTCGTGTTTCACCGATGGTACGGGAAACAGCTTCGCTCTGGATAGACCCTTCGGATCCCATTGGTATTATGACTATGTCGTCTATGGCGGAGAACCGATCATCATAGTGTGTGTCTATAGTAGGCTTAACCTGAGACTTACATCGCTAATACTTACGATAATCGATAGACTTTGGTCTTGGTGGTACAGGCTTTAACCGATTCTGCGTAAGCCACTTCTTGGTTTATCAGAGAGTCGTAGTGTATTGGATGTGATGTCAAGACGGAAGTATCACTCCAGTCATAGTGGAGATGATGTCACGCAGGATACGGTATAGTGCTCTTAAGTGCTGCGCGGCCATCGGGATATTATGACAAGGTCATGTCTATCCGATTATAGAGACTAGTTACCAGACATCCGACATGTGCTTCGTACGGGGCAGACACTTATCCAGCCCTAGGCCTAGGCACGTGACTATCCGATACTGGGCCGATATACACAATACAATGGTATACTACGCTTGATACAGATCTTAATATTCTTATAAGAATATGACCGGAGAATTAGGTAGACTTGGTGCTTTGCTAGAAGCCAACCTTGTCTTGTAAATCGGTAGAACGTAGTACTTGGTACTCACGTGTTCGGATAGTCCGATGACCGATTTGACTGCCAACATATCGGGGATCTCATGGGTCGCTTCCCAAAGATTCACCGATGACGTATGACTCGCACTTATATTAATCTGGGATTAATATGATGAGAGAGAGAATTAATCTGGGATTAATTTCGGAGACACTTTATCTAGGATAAAATATCAATTGAAGAGAGAGAAACATTGATTTGGAATTAATCGAGGAATTAATATATTTGATATATTAAACGAAATTAGATTTCGACCCGGAATTAAAATTAGATTTTAATTCGGGCGAGCGAATAATTTAGAATTAATTCGTTAGCGACGTGAATAGTGATTTCGCTAGGCGTAATTATTTAGTTTCGTCGCGACGGAAATTCGTTAATTCGGAATTAGCAAAATGAGCCCGAAAGTGTTTGCGAACACATTCGTATTTTGAACGAGTAGGATCCGCAAATCACATCGCGAAGTCTCATTACTTGACACGAATAGATGATGGATTTATCTAGTCACCTTTATGGATGATACATTGTCTCTATTCTCAATGTAAGTAGGTGAGGCTATTTAATGGATTTTAAAAAGGTGATGTGTGTGGTTGGGAATTAAACCCAATGTGTGTGAAATGAATTCAAATGAAATTCAAATGCATTTGATGCATAAAGTTCCACCAAAACCGTTTACACTATTGACTCTCCATTTTCCCTCCACTCTCTCCTCTTCTTCTCCTCTTCTCTCACGCCATTTCTGGTTTTTGTGAAGCAGTGAACTGCCGAAAATAACAAAAGAAATGGAGGAAGCAAGTGTGTTTTGTGGCAAAACAAGAGTGCTAGCACACTCCGGGATCATGCCAAGGTGATAAGGGAAGTATACCCATGAGCATGGAACGTTTTGATAAAGCTTGGAGCTCATTTTTCTTGATCAAAATGGCGCAAAACAGAAGCACAAACTGCTACAAGTTCACGCACATGAGCAGTGGGCAGTGAGCAGAATTTCAGTTCGTTTTTGTTGCCAAATCGTCTCTCAACCGCTCGATGTAAGTATTCCGCACTTCCGTCGTTGTATTCGCTTATGATTCATGCTTAAGTTTTGATCTTGTGACCTCTAGAAACTCCAACAGATCCAAAGGTGCATCTCCGACAGTTTGTATCAGTCATGAATTCAGTTGGCTTATCTCAGCGCCAAGTGCAGAAAATGTTTGGAATGTCGCTTGAAGGAGCTCCGGAGTATGGTACCACATTTTGGAGAAGAAAGTGAAGGAAGATTGGAGGGAGTTGGCCGATGCTTTCCTCAAGCAGTATCTCCCTCCAAAGTGATCAAAGGGCGAGCAGTAGCAGAGTTTCTGGCATTGCAACCTGTTGAGGGGGATCAGTATAAGTTTGAATTTCCAGATGAAGAGATCCAAGCAATAAAGTTCAGAGATGGAAGATGTACTTTGACGGAGCAGTGAATGACAGGGAGCCGGAATAGGGAATCGTGATAGTAACCCCCGAGGGAGAACTTTGCCTTTGGCCAAGAGGTTGACATTCAGAGTAACTAATAACATGGCCGAGTATGAAGCATGTGCTTTTAGTTTGACAAGCATTGTTAGCCTTGAGGCCGGGAGTGTGGAAGTCTAAACGGAGATTTCCATGTTGGTAGTCCAGCAGATGCGAGGAGAATGGGAATTGAAAGAAGACGGTTGAAGCCTTTGTTGGTTTCTATAATATGTCCCAAGGAAAGATTAAGCATTCATGAAATACTATAAATGAATATATATAAAAGACTTGAAGCATGGCGGAATCATACTTACAAAGCTATGTGATGAAGAAGATGATCAAATGGTGGAAGCTCCAAGTGTTGGAAGATTCGGCCAAGAGGAGAAGAAGACTTGAAGCTCCAAGCTTTTGTATTCCAAGCTCTTTGATGGTTTCCCTATCACCTCTTTTGATCCCTTGCTTGTGCTAGCAAAATTGGAGAAATAGAAGATCAAATCTTCCTTGCCCTTGTCAATGGAGTTCTCGGCAATTTTAGAGAGAAGAGAGATTTTGTGTAAAGTCTTAATTGATCTTTATTTTACCAAAAATCAATTTATATTTATGTTATAATTTTAAAATAAATAATAAATCTATGACATAAACCATGCAATGGCTTAGAGTGTCAAACACTCAAACTCCATGCAAAGCCTTTGAGTGTAATGCACACTATCACCATGCAATGCCTTAGAGTGTTTTGTACACTATTAACATGCAATGCCTTATCAATAAAATAATGCATATAATGACAAGTGTCATGTGGGCCCCACACGTTCCCAAATGAAAGTGGGCCCACGTCCACTCACGCGTTCGGGTTCGATATTTCCGAAATACCGAACTTGCGTCGCGACGTTAATTAAATCGGATTTAAATAAATAATCGCTCCTAGCGAAATTATTATTTACGTCGCTTACGAATTAATTCTAAATTAACTCGTATGCCCGAATTAAAATCTAATTATCGAATACAATAATTTTATCGATTAATTCCAAATTAATCGTTCTCTCTCTAAATTAGGCACTTTATCCAAGATAAAGTTTCTCCGCAATTAATCCAAGATTAATTAAGTCCGAATCAAATATCATAGGTGAATCTTCAGGAAGCGACCCAAGAGATCTCCGGATATTTTGGCAGTAAATACGGTCGTCGGATAATCCGAACACGTACGTACCTCGTACTACGTCTTTACCGATTTACAAGACAAGGTTGGCTTCTAGCAAAGCGCCATGCCTACCCAATTCTCCAGAAATATTCTTATAGGAAATAAGATCTGTATCAGGCGTAGTATACCGTAGTATTCCGTACATCGATCCAGTATCGGATGATCACATGCTAGGCCTGGGGCTGGAGATGTGTCTGCCCCGTACGAAACATATATCGGACATCAAGCAACTAGTCTCTTTAAATCGGACAATCCTGACCTTGTCATATTGTCCCGACGGTTGCAACCTTTTATAGAGTACTAGTTCTGTGTCCTGCGTGATCATCACCTCCATATGTCTGAAGCGATACTTCCATCTTGACATCACATCCAGTACACTACGATTCTCGATAAACCCAGAAGAGGTGTACACAGAACCGGTTAAGGTCCCCAACCACCAAAACTAAAGTTTACCGATTGTCGCAAGTACTAGCGATGTAAGTCTCAAGTTAAAGACCATATACTCCTACCCTGATGCGGCCTCCCATAGACACGTAGACATACTACCAATGGGATTCCGCGGGGTCTATCCAGAGCGAAGCTGTTTTCCGTACCATCGGTAAAACACAACCTCCTATCGCACTTGCATAAGTATCAATACTTAAATATATGAGAACTATGCCGTTGTGCCCTCACAACGTGCACAAGCGCAATACTAGTCTATTCCGCATTATCGATGTCCAGTCTCGATAATACTACGACTAGGGATATTTAATGATTAAACCTTTGGGGACTGATACTGTCTCATATCATTCTCAGTCCAGGTACTAATCATATGGACTTTCGCCATTTATAAGTCAAAGTAAATAATATTAAAAAACGGCAAAAGGCAATTTCATTATCACATAGTTAATTTTGTACAATAATACAATATCATTTACAAACAGTGACGCTATGGGACATAATGTCTAACAATCTCCCACTTGGCCTATAGCCAGTCACTCAAGCATCTAATACCCGAACTATGTATGTGTCGTTCAAAAAACTTGCTGTAGAACAGCTTTCGTCAGCGGATCTGCAATGTTGTCATCTGATGTGACCTTCTCGACTTTTACATCGCCACGATGTATAATCTCCCGAATCAGATGATAACGTCGAAGAACATGCTTGGACCGTTGATGAGACCTTGGTTCCTTAGCCTGTGCTATGCCCCCCGTTATTGTCACAATACAATGGAACGGGCTCAGCTGCTAACGGAACTACTCTCCTAATCCGATTAGGAACTTTCGGATCCAAACTGCCTCCTTTGCTGCTTCAGATGCAGCGATGTACTCCGCTTCTGTTGTTGAATCGGCAACAGTATCTTGCTTGGAAGATTTCCAGCTCACTGCTCCGTTTATTCAAGCAAAAAATGTACCCGGATTGCGACTTGTAGTCATCCTTGTCGGTTTGGAAACTTGCATCGGTATATCCCAGATACCGCAAGTTCTCCACCTCCATAAATAAGAAAGCATCCTTAGTTCGTTTAAGATACTTAAGGATATTCTTAACTGCTATCCAGTGACCTTCACCTGGATCGGCCTGATAGCCGACTGCACATGCTCAAAGCATATGAGACATCAGGTCGTGTACATATCATGGCATACATGATCGATCCGACTGCCGAGGCGAACGGTATCCGACTCATGTGGTCTCTCTCTTCCTGAGTCTTAGGGCACATGTCCTTAGACAGAGAGGTACCACGTACCATTGGAACCAATCCCCTCTTGGATTGTTCCATGTTGAATCTCTTCAACACTTTATCAATGTATGTACTCTGGGAGAGTCCAAGCAGCTTTCTAGATCTATCCCTGTAGATCTTTATTCCAAGAATAAAGGCTGCTTCTCCCAGATCTTTCATGGAGAATTTTAATGAAAGCCAAGCTTTCACCGACGTTAGCATGGGAATGTCATTGCCTATAAGCAATACGTCGTCGACATAAAGGACAATAAAAGTAAGTGCTCTCCCACTAACCTTCTTGTATACACAAGGGTCATCTGCGTTTTGCACAAAATCATATTCCTTTATGATCTCATCAAACGCTGATTCCATGACCGTGATGCTTGCTTCAATCCATAAATGGATCGATTTAACTTGCAAACCTTGTTTGCAAGTCTAGGTACGATAAAACCGTCAGGCTGTTGCATATAAACATCCTCCAAAAGTTTCCGTTAAGGAAAGCGGTTTTAACGTCCATTTGCCATATCTCGAAGTCGAAATATGCAGCTATTGCAAGCATTATCCGAATGGATTTAATCATGGCAACGGGTGAGAAGGTTTCGTCATAATCAATACCATATTGTTGACGATACCCCTTCGCTACAAGCCTAGCCTTGTACGTTTGTACGTTGCCATCCATGTCGGTCTTTATTCTTGAAGATCCATCTGCATCCAATAGGCTTTACGCCTTCTGGTGCATCAACCAGTGTCCAAACTTGGTTGGCGTACATGGAATCCATCTCGGACTTCATGGCTTCTTGCCATAAAGCGGAATCGATATTTTGTATCGCTTCCTCATACGTAGCCGCCGCTCATTATCCTCAATAAGATAATATCTATATGAGGTGAGATCAGGAACCCATACCTCTCAGGTACTGTTCTGACTCTCTCCGACCTACGCGGTCCTTGTGTATGTGAAGTTTGTGGTACAGACTCATCCCGGATGGTCTGTTCTTGTTCCGTCGTTGATTCATTGCCAGGAACAGTATCACTACGATCTTCATCGAGTTCTACTTTCCTCCCACTTACCACTTCGCTGCATTTAGGAATTCCTTCTCAAGGAAAACCGCATGTAGAGCAACAAATACTTTGTTCTCTTTGTGGGTAATAGAAGTAATATCCTTTGGTTTCCCTAGGATATCCAACGAAAAGGCATTTATCAGATTTGGGTTCAAGTTTGGTGCCTTCCAAACGTTTAACATATGCCCAGCATCCCCAAATCTTTAGGAAAGAGAAACCTGGTTTCCTTCCTGTCCATATCTCATATGGGGTCTGTTCAACAGACTTCGACGGTACCTTATTCAAAATAAGTATAGCACTGTTTAATGCGTATCCCCAGAAGGATATTGGTAGCTCAGTGCGACTCATCATTGACCTCACCATGTCCAACAAGGTGCGGTTTCTTCTCTCCGTTCGGACACACCGTTTAATGTGTGGTGTTCCAGGAGGAGTCCACTGTGAAAGAATACCATATTCTTTCAAGTAATCTTGAAACTCATAACTTAAGTATTCGCCACCACGGTCTGACCGTAATGTCTTGATACTCATCCCTGTTTGTTTCTCTCCACTTCGTGTCGAAACTCTTTGAATTTCTCAAAAGTTTCCGACTTGTGTCTCATAAGATACACATAACCGTAACGAGATGCATCATCTGTAAGGTTACGAAGTAGTGAAATCCACCTCTAGCCTGGCTAGACATGGGCCCGCATACATCAGTATGAACGAGAGCTAACAGTTCTGTGGCACGTTCACCTTTACCGCTAAAGGTGATTTAGGCATTTTGCCTAAAAGACAAGATTCGCAGACGTCATATGAATTGGGATCAAATTCGTCCAAGTACCCACTCTTTGAAAGTGTGGATATGAAGTCTTGTTGATGTGTCCTAGACGACAATGCCACATATAAGCTTCATCTTTTAGATTACTCCCTTTGAGCCTTTTGTTTGTCATTTTAGGAGATTCATTTATATTCAAAATATAAAGACCGTTATTTGCAACAGCTGTGCAAATTTCTGTATCATTTTTATATAAATAACACCCTGTGTTCCTGAATACAAAAGTGTAACCCTGCTGGGTTAACAAGGATACAGATATAATGTTCCTAGTTAAACTAGGCACAAAATAACAGTTCAAAGTTTAAGTTCATGCCCTGAGGGCAGTACTAAAACAAAAGTCCCTACGGCCAAAACAGCAACTGGTGTTCCGTTTCCGACCCGTAGATCCATCTCCCCTGATGCCAGCACCCTGCTATCATGCAGATCCTGCACATCAGTACAAATATGAGCACCACAACCAGAATCAAAAATCCAATTTTTTAAAACTAGAAGTATTCATATTTATCTCAATAACAAACATACCAGAGGCAATGGCCTTGCCAGCCTTGATATCCTCCCTCTGCACAATGCTCATTCGGCAGTCACGTTTCCAGTGACCCCTCTTGCCGCAGTTAAGGCAGATGTCCCGAGATTTGTCCTTTGGCTTCCTAGAAGCCACTGTCAACTTGCCTTTACCCTTCTTCTTGAACTTCTTCTTCCTTGCACCTCCAATTGCCTTGGGGCCACCCTTGGGCGCATGAGAGGTCAATGCAAATGCGCCTCGCGCTTGCTCCCCTTTAGGAGTTCCCTTTCGGACTCCTTCAGCACAGACAACAACTCTCCAAGAGTGTCGTCAGTATCCATCAACTTGTAGTTGACTATGATTTGTTTCCAAGTATCAGGAAGTGACTGCAAGATCATATCTATAGTCAGATCAGCCTCCAAGACTATTCCCATATTGGCCAACTCATCAATATCGGCAATCATTTGAGCCCCGTGGGCTTCAACTGATGCGCCGTCTGTCATCCGGGAGCGGAAGAGTTTCCTTACTAGCTCGTACCTCTTCATCCGCTTATTGGTGCGGTGAAGATCACGCAATCTTGCCATCATGTTATAGGGATCCAAATCCCTATTCTGGCGTCTGAAATGCTGAGTCATTGCAGCTAGCATAACTGACTGAGCTTGGTCACAATCATCACTATGAGTTTTCCATAACTCTAGCTCCAGTGGCTCAGTGGGTTTAGGCGGGAGAGGTCTCTGAATAGTATACAGTATCCTCTCAGCCCCCAAGCACTATCTTGAGGTTCATTTCCCAGTCGGCAAAGTTTGTCCCTTTGAAGACATTATCGCCCATGATTATGTCGCGGATATTACCTTTGCCAATCATCTTGACAACTATAGTCCAACTATAAAGTCAACGATGTTATGGGTACAGTCAAACTGTTACATATAAAATAACAATATATTAGTCCAACTAATTATTTAAAATATTGACGAAATAATTTTGAAAGACGCGTAAGGCTAAATATTTGAATGAAATTGCAAATTCAATAATAGCCTCCCACTATTTTCTTCAAGTTTCTAACCCTCTGTAGAGAACTCGGGAAATCGAATTTCCTAGTGGGCTAGGATCCCGTTAAATAACACACAACTTTGACTTTGGCCAACAAGTTGTATGATATTTAACTAGGTAGATCTCGAAGATCAATTGGATCCCATCCAATTCCTAGATCCGGTAGGTGGACATCCAAGTCCGAAACATATATATCTAATACATATGTCAATGTATCTAATACATTTTCCTAACCATTTCCTCTGAATCAACTAAGCCTTGGCTTTGGCACAACAAACCTAATGATTCCAGTTAAGCGGGACCCATTGACAAGGAAAATTTCGTAATCAATGTCGATGGACAAGAAGTGATCTTGACTTTGGCCAACAAATCACAACTTGGACAGGACACCGATGTGGAACAAAACTCTCATGATTCAAACACATCCTCAATTGACAAAGGTCTTGACTTTGGCCAACAAACCAATGCCAATTTCGGATCTTGAGAAAGAATCATTCAACGGAAGGAAAATCGCTTAATATTGTTTGAGGGATTTTTGCGTAATTGGCAACCAATTAATTTATCTTTGTTAGGTCTCATCATCATACACCCTTAAGCATGCTTCTAAAACATCATAAAGCGCGTAAAGTAAAGTAATAGTGATATGCGGATGGATATATAAACAACTTGTTCCTAGAACAAATCACTCCCTTTCCTCTCCCCGTTAGCACTATTCTACTTCTACCCAATTACATAATACAATAAGAGAAACCTCATTTACATTGAGGGGAATTAGGTGAGAAGAGAATACAAAGAGATAAAGAGATAAGGCTGGACACGCAGGTCCAATTTATAAATTCCAAATTTACAATAATTTCTAAAATTACCCTTTCCCTTCTAATATCCATCCGATATACACTATTCATTCATCACATACATATATATTCAAACAAGACATGCTTTTACAACCAATCTAATCCAATTAATTAGTCTTTGTTAAAGTGATCATCCAATGTTCAAACAATGGTTTGATTTTGCGCGAGTCCAACTCGATTTAGAATAAGTACATAAGGTACGAATTCGCGAATTATATCGAACTACTAATTAAATCTAATTTAATTGGTATTCAATACTAATTCAATTATTTAATTCCAAATTAAATGTTTACACTTTTAATGTGCTTTAAAGACTTAGATTCTAAATCCAATTCTATTGGGTCTCAAAGCCCAACTAACTACATCCAATGTTTAATTTAATTCAAGTCAAATGGGCTTTCAATTGATTTATTAAGGCTTGGGCTTTGGTCAATGTGGGTCATACCCAATTACCAAAGCCCATTAAATAATAATTTGGCCCAAAGGAACCACCCTTAAGTGCCCATAAAACATCAATTTCCAGCCCCATTAAGGCCCAATTTAAATTATTAAAGCCCATTATATTATATTTGGACTTAATGGAGTGATTTAAGGCCCCAAATTGGATCCAATCCATTTGGCCCAAAATCTACTTGGTCCAACCAAGCCCATTATGCCCAAATACAATATAAAAAAGCCCAATTCACCAATTAAGCCCATTAATTAAATTTTAATATTCCAAACATTAAAGTCCAATTAATTAAAGTGTAATACCAAGATTAATATATTAAACCAAATATTTCAAAAAATACCCATTTAATTTATTAATCATTATTGTTTCAAAATAATTCCAAATTAATTTTAAAACAAAAATCAACTCCTTTACATGTCTTAGTACATTCGGCCAAGGTGAGTTTTTTGTGTCGATTTGTTTTTCAAAATCCGATTGAATTACTAATCTACGTCCCATAGACGTTCTAAGTCTAGTCATCCAATGATCTTAAACACAAAAAAAAAATCCAATCCACTCCAAGTAGCAACACATTCGGCCAAGGCATGAATTTGGGGAAAAATCATCCAATGCATTTTTCATAAAATTGATTCCATATAACATCATTCTATATACATGCAAGCATACTTATTCATCAAATTTCACAAGAACATGCTTCAACCAATTTTATCAAATTTTAACCTAAAGTATTTCATGCTTAAACCTAGCGCTCTGATACCATTGTTGGTTTCTATAATATGTCCCAAGGAAAGATTAAGCATTCATGAAATACTATAAATGAATATATATAAAAGACTTGAAGCATGGCGGAATCATACTTACAAAGCTATGTGATGAAGAAGATGATCAAATGGTGGAAGCTCCAAGTGTTGGAAGATTCGGCCAAGAGGAGGAAGAAGACTTGAAGCTCCAAGCTTTTGTATTCCAAGCTCTTTGATGGTTTCCCTATCACCTCTTTTGATCCCTTGCTTGTGCTAGCAAAATTGGAGAAATAGAAGATCAAATCTTCCTTGCCCTTGTCAATGGAGTTCTCGGCAATTTGAGAGAAGAAGAGAGATTTTGTGTAAAGTCTTAATTGATCTTTATTTTACCAAAAATCAATTTATATTTATGTTATAATTTATTAAATAAATAATAAATCTATGACATAACCATGCAATGGCTTAGAGTGTCAAACACTCAAACTCCATGCAAAGCCTTTGAGTGTAATGCACACTATCACCATGCAATGCCTTAGAGTGTTTTGTACACTATTAACATGCAATGCCTTATCAATAAAATAATGCATATAATGACAAGTGTCATGTGGGCCCCACACGTTCCCAAATGAAAGTGGGCCCACGTCCACTCACGCGTTCGGGTTCGATATTTCCGAAATACCGAACTTGCGTCGCGACGTTAATTAAATCGGATTTAAATAAATAATCGCTCCTAGCGAAATTATTATTTACGTCGCTTACGAATTAATTCTAAATTAACTCGTATGCCCGAATTAAAATCTAATTTTAATTTCGCGTCGAAATCGAATTTCGATTATTATATCGAATACAATAATTTTATCGATTAATTCCAAATAATCGTTCTCTCTCTAAATTAGGCACTTTATCCAAGATAAAGTTTCTCCGCAATTAATCCAAGATTAATTAAGTCCGAATCAAATATCATAGGTGAATCTTCAGGAAGCGACCCAAGAGATCTCCGGATATTTTGGCAGTAAATACGGTCGTCGGATAATCCGAACACGTACGTACCTCGTACTACGTCTTTACCGATTTACAAGACAAGGTTGGCTTCTAGCAAAGCGCCATGCCTACCCAATTCTCCAGAAATATTCTTATAGGAATATAAGATCTGTATCAGGCGTAGTATACCGTAGTATTCCGTACATCGATCCAGTATCAGATGATCACATGCTAGGCCTGGGGCTGGAGATGTGTCTGCCCCGTACGAAACATATATCGGACATCAAGCAACTAGTCTCTTTAAATCGGACAATCCTGACCTTGTCATATTGTCCCGACGGTTGCAACCTTTTATAGAGTACTAGTTCTGTGTCCTGCGTGATCATCACCTCCATATGTCTGAAGCGATACTTCCATCTTGCATCACATCCAGTACACTACGATTCTCGATAAACCCAGAAGAGGTGTACACAGAACCGGTTAAGGTCCCCAACCACCAAAACGAAAGTTTACCGATTGTCGCAAGTACTAGCGATGTAAGTCTCAGGTTAAGACCATATACACCTACCCTGATGCGGCCTCCCATAGACACGTAGACATACTACCAATGGGATTCCGCGGGGTCTATCCAGAGCGAAGCTGTTTTCCATACCATCGGTAAAACACAACCTCCTATCGCACTTGCATAAGTATCCAATACTTAAATATATGAGAACTATGCCGTTGTGCCCTCACAACGTGCACAAGCGCAATACTAGTCTATTCCGCATTATCGATGGTCCAGTCTCGATAATACTACGACTAGGGATATTTAATGATTAAACCTTTGGGGACTGATACTGTCTCATATCATTCTCAGTCCAGGTACTAATCATATGGACTTTCGCCATTTATAAGTCAAAGTAAATAATATTACAAAACGGCAAAAGGCAATTTCATTATCACATAGTTAATTTTGTACAATAATCACAATCATTTACAAACAGTGACGCTATGGGACATAATGTCTAACAGCCTTACTCTTTCACCTCAGAAAGTTGGCAATCAGGTTATCCCCGAGTGTAAGTTTCAGCACTTATCGAGAGAAGAGAATCAGATGGCAGATGCATTGCTACACTTGCAGCGACTTGGGAAAATCAGAAAAGTTATGATGAGACCGTTGATACTGACAACAGCAAGCCAACCTGTTTATGAGATAGAAAGAATTCTGGAAGTTGAGGTCGACGACGGTAAACCTTGGTATTATGACATTCAAGGTATCTGGAACATGGTGAACTCCCGGAAGGGGCAGGTAGAAAAGACAGAATAGCCATCCAGAAGTTAGCTTCCCAATATGTGACTTTGAAAGGGGAACTGTACAAGAGGCAAGCAAACGGTATTCAGTTAAAGTGTTTGAGAAAAGAAGAAGCTAAGCATGTAATGGAAGAAATACACGCCGGGGTATGTGGTCCGCACATGAACGGGTTGAATCTGTCCCGCAAGATAGTGAGACAAGGTTTTTATTGGTCAACCATGGAAACAGATTGCGCGAAAATGGTAAAGCACTGCCATGACTGTCAAGCACACGGTAATTTGAATCATTTACCGCACACAGAGTTGCACGGGTTGTCAGAGCCGTGGCCTTTCTCAGCATGGGGGATTGATATGATTGGGGAAATTCGACCGAATGCATCAAATGGGCATCGCTTCATAGTAGTGGCAGTAGATTATTTCTCGAAGTGGGTGGAAGCCGAATCATTCCGCAATGTTACAGCAAAACATATGGCAAAGTTTATAGCTCGGAACCTCATTTGTCGGTATGGTATGCCGCATCATGTAGTGACAGACAATGGAGTTCAGTTTCAAGGAGAGACGAAGGCAATGTTGCAGAGGTATGGGATAGGCCACCACAAGTCGTCACCGTACAGGCCGCAGGCAAATGGGGCAGTTGAGGCAGCTAACAAGACTATAAAGACAATTTTAGCCAAGATGACAGAAAATTGCAGAGATTGGGCCGAGAAATTACCGTATGCTTTGTGGGGGTACAGAACATCAGTAAGAACAGCAACAGGGGCCACACCTTACTCTTTGGTCTATGGAATGGAAGCAGTATTGCCGGTAAAAGTGGAAATACAGTCTATGAGGGTATTAACAGAGGCAGAATTACCGGAACAGGATTGGGCCGCACAGAGGTTTGATCAGTTAGCACTATTGGATGAGAAGAGAACGAAGTCTTTGTATCATATGCAGTTGTATCAGAAGAGACTAGCCCGAGCATTCAACAAGAAAGTACGTCCCACCAAGATCAGAAAATGTGATTTGGTACTTAAGCAGTCAAGGCCGTCGACGACAGATCCGAGAGGAAAATTCAGACCAAACTGGGAAGGACCTTACATAGTGTAGAAGGTAATGGGGAATGGAGCAGTGAAGCTATCAGACTTGGAGGGGAACGAGTTCACCGAGCCGATCAACGTAGACAGATTGAAGCAATACTTTTCCTGAGGGAGAGAAGACCGAGCAGTCACCACGGGGATTAGCAGAAGACCTAACCCAACGGAATAAGAAAATCATTCATGCATACACGTAACATTGCATTCTCTTCGTGTTTGTTTTTTGTTTTGTGTTCGCAGGTTCGAAGAAAGGAGAAAGCGGCAGAAATGAGCCAAGCAGCGTCAGCGTAATTTCAGTTTTTGGGATGAGTCCCAAGGGGCCCATATCAGCTTGAGGGCGAGGCCCCCGTTGTCAGTTGTAGTTCCGGGTCGAGGTACCCACTACATCATCAGTTTGAGGGCGAGGTCCCTATAGTCAGCGGTGTTGGGTCGAGGTGCCCAGGGTCGAGGTGCCCCCGTTGTCAGTTGTAGTTCCGGGTCGAGGTGCACAGGGTCGAGGTACCCACTACATCATTAGTTCGAGGGTGAGGTCCCTATAGTCAGCGGTGTTGGGTCGAGGTGCCCAGGGTCGAGGTGCCCCCGTTGTCAGTTGTAGTTCCGGGTCGAGGTGCCCAGGGTCGAGGTACCCACTACATCATCAGTTCGAGGGCAAGGTCCCTATAGTAAGCGGTGTTGGGTCGAGGTGCCCAGGGTCGAGGTACCCACTACATCATCAGTTCGAAGGCGAGGTCTCTATAGTCAGCAGTGTTGGGTCGAGGTGCCCAGGGTCGAGGTGCCCCCATTGTCAGTTGTAATTCCGGGTCGAGGTGCCCAGGGTCGAGGTGCCCACTACATCATCAGTTCGAGGGCGAGGTCCCTATTGTCAGCGGTATTGGGTCGAGGTGCCCCCGTTGTCGGATGCAGTTATTGGAATGCGTCCCAGGATCGAGGTCCGCTGCAGCACCAACTCAGCTCGAGGCAGCAGCCGAGCCAGGTAAGTGAAAATGCATCCCATAACTTTGATAGGATTGTTCAAAGTCACACACTGCACAAGTCCCATCAAAGTGGGGGCGACTGTAGGCATTGCATTTTCGCATGTGAAACCCGATGATGAGTCTCAGTTGGAGGCACTACCTTTTTAGCTAAGGATATTACGGGAAACGGAGGTCGGAAGGGGAAATTCAGAATAAGTACGTCATCAAGTTCATTTCACAAGTTCACTATGTTCGTTAGCGCTGCGTTCGTTACTTCGTTCAAACGTCAGGCAGATTGCGGATGTTCGTGTAGCGTTTGAATGGGCGTTCGAACGGAGTCGGTATTTCTAGTTTTGCTGCTAGCTTCGCACCTCAGCCCAATTAACCCCCCAAAGCCCATAAAACACATCCCAATTTAATTAAATTAAATATTAAATATTAAATAAAATATTTAAACCATTTACCAATTAAATAAAACATAAAATATAATCATACCTAATAAAGATAAATCAAATATATTAACTTCCTAACTAAACAAATCACATACTAAATTAAAAGGATGTCATGCCTAATTAAAATCAATCATAACAAATTAAATATATTGACTTCCTATTCTAGCCAAATTTTGTCCCCCATCAAATCTCTTGCTTTCCTTGTCTAACACCAAATCATATCTCTCTTTAATGCCAAAATCCCTTCCTTGTGAGACAAGGTAGAGCCCTAGCCATTCTCTATATAAACAACCCCTAACCAAGACATGCATCCTCTAGCTCATACAGATAACTCACACACAAATCACAACACAAAGAGCCTTAGCCACTCACGGAAATAGCAACAGGAAGAACAAACCATTCCCCTCATCGCCTCCACTCCATAACCGAAAATCTCCCCCATACAGCAGCCCTTCATCACCGAAAATATACCTCCAAACAGTAGCCTAAACACATCCCAAAACAGTCCCTAAAATAACTCAAAACAATAACATAAACTGCACTTATAATCCTTGAAATAACCACACAAAACTACACTAAAAAACCACGAAAAACACTCGAAACAGTTCGTTGAAATGTCAAAACAGGTGACCTGAACAGTGAGTAGCAAAGCAGAGACCGAACAGCAGCAGAACGGAGACCGAACGGCAAGCAAAATAGCAAAACAATGAGCTAGGACGCTAAACCAGTGAACCGGAGAAGTTGAGAAGCTGTACCCTTTCCGACGTCCGTGAAACGCAAACCCGAAAATTGGCAAAAAGGTTAGACCTGAGGGTATTTTTCACACTCATTTTTTTTTTTATTTGTATTATCTATTGAGTATTGATTGCATGATTGTCATGTTGAAATGCATGTTGTGGCCCTTGAGTAGATAAATATGCATGAATTATGAGATTTTGTATGTTGTGGCTTTGGAATAAAATGAGAGATGTGTCAGCTCTCGCGGTATATCGGATGGAAACCCGGATATAAATTTCATAGCCGATTCCGAATGGACGGTAGTATGATATGTACTCGGGATACAACTCCACGTACCGCTTCAGTAAACGGTACCCTCTTTTGTTTTGTGTTGCTTTGGTTTATTTATTTTTTTTTTGTCACTTGAATTCTGCATGTTGCTTATTTATGCATGATTCAATCGAGCGCATGGGCTTAGTAAGTGGAATGAAAGATCCCCTCCGGGGAGGGGTTAAAGCCCTTTACCACGATGCTTTGCCGCGCCGGTTGATGTGTGTTCGGTTGAATGCAAGATACGTTCAATCGGGCATACTAAGTTTGATATTATTGCTTTTAATTCTTTGTATGCATGATTCAATCGAGCGCATGAGCTTAGTAAGTGCAATGAAAGATCCCCTATGGGGAGGGGTTAAAGCCTTTTTATCACGATGCTTTGCCGCGCCGGTTGATGTGTGTTCGGTTGAATGCAAAATACGTTCAATCGAGCATACTAAGTCTGATATTATTGTTTTTTAATTCTTTGTATGCGTGATTCAATCGAGCACATGGGCTTAGTAAGTGCAATGAAAGATCCCCTATGGGGAGGGGTTAAAACCCTTTACCACGATGCTTTGCCGCGCCAGTTGATGTGTGTTCGGTTGAATGCAAGATACGTTTAATCGGACATACTGAGCTTGACATTGTTTTCTTTATTCTTTGTGTTGCATGCATCAGGTCTGGTTCCGTTCGAACGCGTTCTCGAACGCTACACGAACGTGAACCTTCTGTTTACCATTTAAACGCGTTCTCGAACGCTACGCAAATGCACACACACTTTCTTAGTCTCATCATGCATCAGGTCTGGTTCCGTTCGAACGCGTTCTCGAACGCTACACGAACGCGAACCTTCTGTTTACCGTTCGAACGCGTTTTCAAACGCTACGCGAACGCGCACCCACTGAACTGAGTCCTTTTCATCAGATTTCATACATAGTTTTCCTAGTAGTTATCCCCACATGTATGAATACAATGTGTTTAATGTATTACAATTCATATACCTATGTCATGATAATATTTAAGTATTATTTCTTGTGGTATATCGGATGGAAACCCAGACATAAATTCCGTAGCCGATTCCGAATGGACGGTAGTACGGTCTGTACTTGGGATACAATTCCACGTACCACTTGAGGAGGTGCTCACATGTATGCTTGTGTGGTTAGTATGTGTGCTTGTGTTTTCTTGGATATAATATGCCAATGAAGTTGTATGTTTGTCGCTCCTTTGATGTACTTCCAAGCATGCAATCTTAGATGTGAAATATATGTGTAAGTTTTATTTTGTAGATGTGAATTTAGAAGCATGATACTCTTGGAAATAAGTTCTACTTGAGCCTGATTAAATTATTACATAAATCCTTTCATTACAAGTGGCATGAGTAAGGGACCATTCCGAACCCAACGGTTTGAGGTCTTCCCTTGCGAGGGGTGAGTGCGGCCTTAAATCTCATTTTCCCGGTTCATACCGGGTGGCGACTCCATTATTCTCCGGTTTAGCCCCCGTGGCTACTCCATACTCCCGACCGGGCCGCGAGCCCGGGACAGCATGCGTCGTCCAGATTCCTGTGTTCCACACTAGGCTAGAAGTGGATATGAAAATTTCGTGACCTTTACGGATGTGGCATCGCGTTATGGTTAAGTGTTTCTTTTGAAACATGAATCGGAAACTTTTAAAGTTTCGACACGAAATAGACAAACAGCTCAGCTGAAGTATTAAACCGTCACGGTAAGACCGTAATGGAAAATACTTAAGCAATAATTTTCTCGTATACTTGAAAGAGTATAGTATTCTTTCAAATGAGGACTCCTCCCGGAACACGTCAAGTTGACGGTGTGTCCGAACTGAGTAACTGAATTATGTTAGACATGATAAGGTTAATCATGAGTCCCTCTAAGCTACCATTTCCTTCAACGGATAAGCTTTGAACAGTGCAATAACTTATTTAGAATAAGGTTCCATTATAATCTGTTTGACAGATACCATATTAGATATGAGCAGGAAAGAAATTGGGTTTCACATTCCTGATAATTTGGGTATGCTAGGCATATGTTTGGATGATACCAAACTAAAACCCAAATTGGATAAGTGCCAATTGTAGGTAATCCTAGGGATACCATAAGTATTGTACTTATACAACTCACGAGAGAACAATTAGATTGTTGCTCACCATGCGATTGTCCTAAGAGGAATACCCATATGCAGTGGTAAGTGTGAGGATAGTAAAACTCGATGAAAATCGGAGTAATACTTTTCTAGGCACCGAATCCTTAATGGAACATAAATAGTTCATCAAGGATGAAACTATTACCATTAATCTTCGAATACACAAGAACCGCGTAAGTCGGAGAGAGTCAGAAGACAGCCTGGGGTATGGGTTTCTGATCTCACCTCATAAAGATGTCAATCTTATTGAGGTATACCAACTGACTACGTACGAGGAAGTGATACAAGGTATCGACTCCCTATTATGGCAAAGTGTCATGAGTCCGAAATGGATTCCATGTATATCAACTAAGTTTGGAGACTAGCTGATGTACCGTAAGGCATTGTGCCTACTGGTACTGCATAAGTCTTCAAGGAAGACATATATGGATGGAAACATACCAACGTATAAAGCTAGGCTTTTAGTGGAAAGGTATCGTTATCAACATTGTGTTGATTACGATTCAACCTTTTACCTGTTGCCATGGTAAATCCATTTGGATAATGCTTGCTGAAGCTGCATGTTTCATTTGTGAAATATGTCAACTTAACGGGAAAATCGCTTTCTTGGAAAGGAAACCTTTTGGAGGATGTTTACAACATCATGTCGGTTTTGTCGTACCAAAACTAGCAAACAAGGTTGCAGGTTATTCTATCCATGTTTGGATTGAAGCAAGCATAGGTTCTTGGAATTTTTGTTTTGATGTAATCATAATGGTTTATGATTTAATTCAAAACGAAATGATTCTTTTGTATATAAGAGGGTTAGTGGGAGCGCACTGACAGTGGTTGTCCTATAAAATAATGATAATATGTCATTTCTTGGAAATGATATTCCCATAAAAATAATTATCGGCGAAAGCTTGGCTTTCAAAAACTCTCCGTGGAATCATACATTGAAAAATGTCCGCGACCTGGTGTCTCATACGCTTTGAGCATATGGATTCACAAACAGGCCAATCCTAGTGATAATCACTGGATTGATGTTAAGAACATCCGTTAGTATCTTAAAGAACTAAGGATGCTGTCTTAGTCAATGGAGATGGAGAACTTGAAGTGACTGGGATCACTGTTGCAAGTTTCCTAACCGATAAAGACGACTATAAGTCGCAAACGGTACTATACAGTTTGTGGCAAAATCATAAGTGCTAGCACACTTACGAGACATGCGAAGGTGATAGGGAAGTCCATCCATGAGCCGGGAATCATTTGACGAAGCTTGGAGCTTGTTCGAGGAGCTCAAAAATAGAAAATGGAGGAGCATGGACTGGTCACTGCCGTGAACTGTCAAGGAGCAGAAATCAAAGTTTTGTTGCTTGCCGCGTCGCTCAACCGATCGATGTAAGTATTCCGCAACTTCTTCGATTTGTATTCGCACATGTTTCATGCTTATTATTGATCTTGGACCTTAATAGAAACCAACAATGGCATCTAGAGCAAGGTTTGAGCATGAAATATTTTAGGGCTTAAGATTTGGGGGAAATGATTTTGAGCATGATTTGAATTAATTGGATGTTTGAGTATGCTTAATACATGTTTAATTGTTGATTGATTGGATCAATTTGATTAAATGTGGTTTGGAATAATTTTCCCCAAAAATTTGGGCTTGCCCGAATTATAGTGCCCTAATTAGTCTTGAAATTTTTTGATTTTTAATTCATTTGATGAGTTAGAATCAATTAGGATGTTGATTTAATGTCGATTGTGGGATTAATTGGATTGAAACCAAATTGGATATAAAATCCCCTCCTTGGCCGAGACTTTGAGCATGTAAAATTGGGTTTGATTTTAATCAAAATGTGTTGGACATGTGATGATGAAAACAAGCATGATTAATTATGTATATTGATGTTTTAGAAATTTTAATTTGGGTAATTAATCATGTTATACACTTTGGTAATTAAATGGAAAATAGGATTTTTGGAATTTAATTATTTGGGCCTTAAATTGGATTTGGGCTTTAATGTTGTAAATGGGCTTGTTGGGCTTTGTTGTACAAAGTTGGGTTTAGGCAAAATTGGTTGGATCCAATTAGGCCCAAAACCGCTTCCATAAAGCCCAAATGCGACTTAATGGACCTTTAAAGTTTAATTGGGCCTAATGGGCCAAGATTGATTTCTAGGCTTATGGGGTAACTCCCGGATTGGATTTTGGTTATTCGGTTTGACCGAGTTGTCCAAAAGTCCACGCCTTAAGAAATTAATTAAAAGCTCTTTGGACTTTAATTAAATTGAGTTGGACGTTAATCGGGCTTTGAGACCCGTAACGATTTAATTTGGAATTTAAGTCGTAAAAGTTCATTAATAAAGTGTAGTATTTAATTTGGAATTAAAAAGAGAATTAGAATTAAATGCATATTGAATTGGATTTAATTATGTAGTTTAATTTAATTCAAGAATTCGTACTTTGAGTATTTATTCGCAAAACGAGTTTGACTCGCGCAAAATCAAATCATTGTTTGAACATTGGATGATCACTAATTATCAGATTAATTAATTTGATTAGATTGATTGATAACATGCTTGTGTGAATACATGGTTGCGATGCATGAATAATGTATATCAGATGGATATTAGATGGGTGGGGCAATTTTTGAAATTGTAATAAATTTGATTTATTAATTGGACTTGCGTGTCCACCCTTATTACCTCATTATTCTTTGTACTCTCTTCTCACCTATTCCCCTCAATGTAATTGAGGTTTCTTTAGAAGTGTAGTGTAACGGGTAGAAGTAAATACATGTGCTAGCGGGAGAGAGAAATAGAGAGATTTGATCTAGGATCAATGTGTAAAGTATCCATCCGCATATCATTATTATTTTTTCATATGCGCTTTATTATGTGTTTAGAATGCATGTTTAAGGGTGTATGATGATGAGACCTTAACAAATATAATAAATTGGTTTCCAATTTGCACGCGAAAAACCCTCGCAAAATATTAAGCGTCTTTCCTTCCATTGAGTGATTCTCACTCAGATCCGAGATGGCATTGGTTTGTTGGCCAAAGTAAAGGCCTTTGTCTATCGAGGATGTGTTTGAATCACGAAGTCTTTGTTCCATATTGGTGTCTTGTCCAAGTTGTGGTTTGTTGGCCAAAGTCAAGACCATTTCTTGTCCATCGACATTGATTACGAAGCTTTCCATGGTCAATGGGTCGCGCTTAACTGGGATCACTAAGTTTGTTGTGCCAAATCCAAGGATTAGTTGATTCGGAGGAAAAAGGTTAGGTAATACATTGGATGTATTGGCATATATAGGATATATGTTTCGGACTTAGATGTCCCCCTACCGGATCTAGGAATTGGATTGGATCCAATTGATCTTAGAGATCTACCTAGTTAACTATCATACAATTTGTTGGCCAAAGTCAAGATTGTGTGATATTTTAACGGGATCCTAGCCCACTAGGAAACGCGGTTTCCCGAGTACTCGACAGAGGGTTAGAGGCTCGCCGAAAAATAGTGGGAGGCAAGAATTGAATTTGCAATACTCGTTCAATTACTCGCCATACGCGCTCAAACAAACATCATTCGTCAAATATATTAAATGTTAGTTGGACTAATATTTAAATGTTGTTTTAATAAATAGTTGGACTATTAGAATCAAGATATAATTGAAAGATTGATGTTTAATACATAATCCTAGGGAAAATGTATTTAAATGGTTTAATTTTCAAATTGGGAATAAAGTTTCAGGATGGTCCTGGAAAATAATAAGTTATTTTATTTGATAAAATAACATATTAGGCCTAAGCCCGGAGTTAAACAAACAGTAGAGCATAATCTTTGGAAGATCATGTGATGATAACTTTAGTGCTTAATCCATTAAGCTTGTCGTAGTAGACTCCTTAATTTCTGAATCAGAACTAAGGATTAGATCCTTAAAGTATGATAATGAAATTGAATGATCTTCAAAGAATCTATCTTTAGATTTTAGAAGTACTAATATTTCAATAGTAAACTCTTGGAGAGTTAATGACTATTCTCAAGGAGACAAGTCAAAGTTTGCAATTAGGCAAGTAGCGCAAGGCGCACCTTACTTCGATATTCTAGAAACCCGAGGCTTGGCCAAAGGCTACTGGAATGTGAAAAAGGACAAAGGCAAAATCATTATAATCTTCTAGGAAGATAAAGGACATATCCCAAAATGTCTGCTTAAATTATGGCAAACGGGATCGCGGAAGCGTGACTGCCGTTTGGACAAAGCAGACATGAAGGAATTGAAGACGAGCAAGGCTCTGATTTCAAATATGTTTGTCAACATTATGTTCATAACTAGTATTAAAATTGGATTTTAGATACTTAGTGTGACATAAATATATATTGATGTTCAGAATCTGTTTTGAACAGGATACTGACTTCAATCGAGATTTATCTGTGAATTGAAAACGGGACGAAAGTCACTGTTTTAACCGCAGGTACCTAAGTTTAGGAACTACCCTTCAGGTGTGTACCTAAATTAGGAAACTGTTATAATGTAACTGGTTTGACTAGATACATTATCTCCATATCAGTGTTTAACCCGCTGCGGGTGAACCTTTATATTCTAGAACACTAAAGTGTTTCATTATATAAAGATGATATTGAGATATACACATTAGATGTGAATAACAGAATTTATATTTTGAATATAAATATGTCTCAAATATATATTATGACAAATAAATAGCTCAACTGATTTGATCAGATGAAACTTAATTGTGGCATTGATGTCTGGGACACAATTAAACAAGACTCGTATATCCACACTTTTGAAGAGTGGATACTGGGACTAATTTAATTCCATTCAAATAAAGTCTACGAATCTAGTTTATTGGGCAATGTGCCTAAAACACTATTTACCTGGTAAAAGTGTAAGTGCCACCCATCTGTTAGCCCTAGTTCATAGTGAAGCAAGTGGGCCCATATCTAGCTAGGCTAGAAGTGGATATGAAAATTCCGTGACCTTTATGGATGTGGCATCGCGTTATGGTTATGTGTTTCTTTTGAAACACAAATCGGAAACTTTTAAAGTTTCGACACGAAATAGACAAACAGATAAGCTGAAGTATTAAACCGTCACGGTAAGACCGTAATGGAAAATACTTAAGCAATAAGTTTCTCGTATACTTGAAAGAGTATAGTATTCTTTCAAATGAGGACTCCTCCCGGTACACGTCAAGTGACGGTGTGTCCGAACTGAGTAACTGAATTATGTTAGACATGATAAGGTTAATCATGAGTCGCTCTAAGCTACCATTTCCTTCAACGGATAAACTTTGAACAGTGCAAGAACTTATTTAGAATAAGATTCCTTTATAATCTGTTTGACAGATATCATATTAGATATTAGCAGGAAAGAAACCGGGTTTCACATTCCTGATAATTTGGGTATGCTAGGCATATGTTTGGATGATGCCAAACTAAAACCCAAATTGGATAAGTGCCAATTGTAGGTAATCTTAGGGATACCATAAGTATTGTACTTATACAACTCACGAGAGAACAATTAGATTGTTGCTCACCATGCGGTTTTCCTAAGAGGAATACCCATATGCAGTGGTAAGTGGGAGGATAGTAAGACTCGATGAAAATCGGAGTAATACTTTTCTAGGCACCGAATCCTTAATGGAACATAAATAGTTCATCAAGGATGAAAGTATTACCATTAATCTTCGAATACACAAGAACCGCGTAAGTCGGAGAGAGTCAGAAGACAACCTGGGGTATAGGTTTCTGATCTCACCTCATAAAGATGTCAATCTTATTGAGGTATACCAACTGACTACGTATGAGGAAGTGATACAAGGTATCAACTCCCTATTATGGCAAAGTGTCATGAGTCCGAAATGGATTCCATGTATATCAACTATGTTTAGAGACTAGCTGATGTACCGTAAGGCATTATGCATACTGGTACTGTATATGTCTTCAAGGAAGACATACATGGATGGCAACATACCAACGTATAAAGCTAGGCTTTTAGTGGAAAGGTATCATTATCAACATTGTTTTGATTACGATTCAACCTTTTACCTGTTGCCATGGTAAATCCATTTGGATAATGCTTGCTGAAGCTGCATGTTTCATTTGTGAAATATGTCAGCTTAACGAGAAAATCGCTTTCCTGAAAATGAAACCTTTTGGAGGATGTTTACACACATCCTGTCGGTTTTGTCATACCAAAACTAACAAACAAGGTTTGCAGGTTATTCAATCCATGTTTGGATTGAAGCAAGCATAGGTTCTTGGAATTTTCGTTTTGATGTAATCATAATGGTTTATGATTTAATTCAAAACGAAATGATTCTTTTGTATATAAGAGGGTTAGTGGGAGCGCACTGACAGTGGCTGTCCTATAAAATAATGATAATATGTCATTTCTTGGAAATGATATTCCCATAAAAATAACTATCGGCGAAAGCTTGGCTTTCAAAAACTCTCCGTGGAATCGTACATTGAAAAATGTCTGCGACCTGGTGTCTCATACGCTTTGAGCATATGGATTCACAAACAGGCCAATCCTAGAGATAATCACTGGATTGATGTTAAGAACATCTGTTAGTATCTTAGAGAACTAAGGATGCTGTCTTAGTTAATGGAGATGGATAACTTGAAGTGACTGGGATCACTGTTGCAAGTTTCCTAACCGATAAAGACGACTATAAGTCGCAAACGGTACTATACAGTTTGAATGACGGAACAGTGAGCTGGAAATCTTCCAAGCAAGATACTGTTACTGTATAAACAACAAATGCGGGTTAATTGCTGCAGCTGAAGCGCCAATAGAAGCCTTCTGGGTCGATAAACAAATCTAATTAGATTAGATATAATTCTGTTAGCAGCTAAGCTAGGCTCGAGCACAGGCTAAATAATTAATGGTCTCATCAACGATCCAGATACATACTTCGACTACTCATTTGATTCATTCGGATCATACATCGTGGCGATGTGATGATCGAATAAATCGCATCAGATGATAATCATGCAAATCTGCTGACGAAAGCATTTCTCAGGAGTTTGAGCCAACCGTACATAGTTCCGGTGTAAGATACTCGAGTGACTGGCTATAGGCCAAGTGGGAGATTGTTGGATAATTATGACCCATAGCGTCACTATTTGTACAGATCATGGTGTTGTTGTACAAATTAACTATGTGACAAAAGAGATTGCACTCTTATCATTTTTGATTAGATCACCTAGATATATAAATGATAGGAGGTCCCTATGATTTGTTCCTGGAAGGAGAATGATATGAGACAGTATCAGTCTACGAAGGATAAATCATTAAATATCCATAGTCAGAGTATTATCGAGATTGGACATCGATAAATACGTAAAAAACTAGTATTACACTTGTGCGTGTTGTGAGGGCACAACATCATAGTTCTCATATATTTGGGTATATGATACTCATGCAAGTGTAATGGGAGGTTGTGTTTTACCGATGGTACGGGAAACAGCTTTGCTCTGGATAAGACCCCCTCGGAATTCCATTGGTAGTTTGACTATGTGTCTATGGAAATCCGAAATCAGGGTAGGTGTATTTGGTCTTAACCTAAGACTTGCACCGCTAATACTTGCGACAATCAATATACTTTGGTTGAGGTCGTCCAGGGCTTTAACAGGTTCTGTGTACGCCAATACTGGGTATATTGAGAATCATAGTGTGTTGGGTGTGATGTCAAGATGGAAGTGTCAATCCAGTCATATGGAGATGATGGTCACGTAGGATACGAGACTGGTTCTCTTAAATGTTGCAGCTATTGGGATAAAATGACAAGGTCAGGTTTATCCGATTATAGAGACTAGTCACCAGACATCCGACTTGTGCTTCGTACGGGGCAGACACAATTCCAGCCCCAGGCCTAGCACGTGATCATTCGATACTGGACAGAAATACACAATACTACGTATACTACGCCTGATACAGATCATTTATTCATGTAAGGATATTTCCGGAGAATTGGGTAGGCATGGCGCTTTGCTAAAGGCCAACCTTGTCTTGAAAATCGGTACAAATATAGTACGAGGTACTTACGTGTTCGGATAGTCCGACGACCGAATTTACTGCCAACATATTCGGGGATCTCATGGGTCTCTTACCAAAGATTCACCGATGACGTATGACTCACACTCTAAATTAATCTGGGATTAATTAGAAAAGAGAGAAAATTAATCTGGGATTAATTGCGGAGATATTTTATCTGGGATAAAATATCATTAAAGAGAGATAACGATTAATTTGAAATTAATCGATAAATTAATATATTTGATATATTAAACGAAATTGGATTTCGACACGGAATTAAAATTAGATTTTAATTCGGACGAAAGAATTAATTTAGAATTAATTCGTTAGCGACGTGAATAGTGATTTCGCTAGGCGTAATCATTTAATTACGACGCAACGGAAAATTCGTTAATTTAGAATTAACGAACCCGTGCCCGAGATTATTTGCGAGCGCATTCACATTTCGAATTCGAGTGCGGCACATCAAATCAAGCGTCAAATCGCTAGTCCCATCAAGCGTCAAATCATTAGTCACTTTGAGTGATGTGACAACTTGTCACTTGATTTGATTGATTGATGGATTGATTGATGGAAGTTGATGGCTAGCATATAATGCTATTTTGGAGCCAAAAATTGTGTTGACTTTTTGAAAGCCTTTACACAAATTTGGTATATGTTTTTATTTTGATTTTGGAAATCAAATTAATTCAACACAACTTCTATCCTTCTTTCTCCCTCTTTTCCTCTTCTACACGCCCATGGAGGCATTTTGTTCACTGTTTTTTCTGTCAAAAAATGTGAGCAGTGAAGGAAGCTTAGAGTGTGATTTTGTGGCAAAATCACAAGTGCTAGCACACTTACGGGACATGCGAAGGTGATAGGGAAGTCCACCCATGAGCCGGGAATCGTTTGATGAAGCTTGGAGCTTGTTCGAGGAGCTCAAAAACAGAAAATGGAGGAGCATGGACTGCTCACTGCCGTGAACTGTCAATGAGCAGAAATCAAAGTTTTGTTGCTTGCCGCGTCGCTCAACTGATCGATGTAAGTATTCCGCAACTTCTTCGATTTGTATTCGCATATGTTTCATGATTATTATTGATCTTTGGACCTTAATAGAAACCAACATTCACTAGGCATAATCACTTAATTACGTCGCAATGGAAAATTCGTTAATTTGGAATTAGTGAACCCGAGCCCGAGATTATTTGCGAGCGCATTCGCATTTCGAATTCGAGTGCGGCACGCAAGTCAAATCAAGCGTCAAATCGCTAGTCGCATCTAGCGTCACATCATTCGTCAATCAAGTGATAGATGTCTTTCACTTTGAGTGATTGACACCAGTCACTATTCATTGATTGATTGATGAGTGGTTGGAGCCTTAATGGCTTGACTTTTTGAAAATAAAAAATGGTATATGATAATTGATTTTAGAAATAAATTAATAAAAATACACAAATCTCTCTCTCTCCCCCATCTTCTCTCTTTCTCTTCCTCTCAAACACGCCGTTGGGGCTGTTTCTTCTTCTGTTTTCTGCCCAGAAAACCGTGAGCATGGAGAAGGGAAAAGAGTGATTTTGTTGCAAAATCAAGGTGCTAGCACACATCCGGAGTCGTCCGTAGGTGATAGGGAAACCCACATGTGTGCATGGAATCATTTCACCAAAGCTTGGAGCTTGATGGAGATGGATTGAAGCCGAAAATGGAGAAGGAAAGCAGCTCACTACCGTGACTTCTTGGAGAGCAGAAATGAATTTTTGTTCGTCGTCGCAACGCTCAACCGATCGATGTAAGTATTCCGCGACTTCCTCGATTGTATTCACATGTGTTTTTATGTTTTATATTCGATCCTCGGGGCTGTAGAAACTCCAACATACATAACTTATATGAATTATCAACACTGTAATAAAGCCCTTGGAGTAATAAGACGATGTCTTCCACGCCTTATGAGAATCATTACTCTTAAATGTTCCTTGTCATAGTTTTGTGAATAATCTGGGCGTTCACAAAGCAGAGAGACTAGCATGATGATATGATCCGCCCTTAAGTGGGGTAGCCGATCTCATAGGCTACTAGCGGAGATCCGTCCGCTTGGTGTATCACATGGATGCATGAGTTGCTCGTGTCCATCGAACTGACCGCCGGAAGTTTTCATATGGAGTATTTATCTCATGTGTTTGTGAGAACTTTCATGTATCGATTATATGACTAGTCCTTAGACTTGAGGTCTTTACAATCTTATGTGTGGATCAAATAAATTTGACATTCTCCTTCCCCGGTTCAAAAGATCCGGTCATAAGGGTATGATTGGGTCATTTGTTGAAACACATGAAGTTTGTAAAGATACAACAGAGAATCGCCATTCTCTCGGATAATATTTTCTTATAAGAGTAGTATTCCAGTTCGCGGGTTGATATGTGTGATCAGTGCTTGAGACTGTGGCCACAGCAGAAGAATCATGTGAGATTCTTGGGTTAGTACGATTCATGACACTATCAACATCATACATTTGACCATATGGGTAGACACTTTTCGTACCCTAGGTCAATAGGTGGGGATACAGTGAGGCGAGTATCATATGTAAATCGCATACAAAATGGGTTATATATATCTTTCCTTCTCATTTAGGGGCCTTGGCATGTTGCTAGATGTCAACCTTGGTCATTGAAATCGAACGACCATCTGATCGGAGAATAATTTATGTTCGATTAAATTATCACGATTCATTTCATATCCAACTTGAGGGGAACCCAAAAGGTCACACACAATAAAGTCGAAATCAATGGTTAACAGTGCACAGTACATATTTAACAGCATATATGATTGTTGTAGGAATTGTTCATAAATGGTTCAATGTGTTTAATTATTGGACAGATCATTTATGAGGTTCCATAGTGGCTTAGGGATTGTTTAATGACGATAGGGGCACTTTGGGAATTGGAATAAATAGAAGAAAAAAAATACTATTCACGTGAATAGTAATGCGTGAATAGTATCGTGTGAATAGTAACAAACATTTATTTATTTTTGTTATTTGTTTTGAATTCCAATTCGACCCAAACTCTTATTATGGTTTTATAATCTCATTAAACCACTAAATTAAGATCCAATGGCTAAGATTAAATTGGCTTTTATCCCACATCGGATTCTTAATTAATTTTGTCGTCTTTGGAGCACTATATAAACCAAAAGAATTCTTCACAAATTTTTGCACCAAACCTTTCATATCTTGGGTTTATATAAGTGAGCAACTCTAAAGTTTAAGAGTAAGCCACTGATTTTGAGGATCCTTAAGTCTAATTGATCTTCGAGTTAAAAGTTTTGAGGTATTTGCCTAGTCTAGAACTAAGGGCGAAATACCCGTGCACTCAAGGCGTAGTCTTGCCGTTGAGTTTTGGCTTTGGTGTGTGCATCTTTGGAGGCCACACACTTGGGTGGCTCTTTGGAACGTGGAAGAGCTTGCTGAGTTCGAGAAAAGCTTGTAGATTGGAGGGTGAACTGGAGGAGTCTACGGTTCAAGTAAGTCTTTTTCTTTCTTTATTTTTATTAGAGTTCTTATGATAGTTAGCATGTTTAGGTTTATGTTCTTTGCATGTTTTATGAGTTTTATGCTTAGAATATATAGTAACATGCCTAGGCTTGTAGAACAATTAAAACAAATGGGTCTTGGCCAAAGGGAAAGCGGCATAATTTTTTTTTTTTCCGCTGCGCACTCGCGGCCGCTTCTCAACATTTTGAGTATTGAACATGCAACTTTGAGTATTAAACATGCAATTATATCAATAAACATGAAATTTTTTAAAACATGAAATTTTTTAAATATAAAATCAATTCCATGTTTATTGGTAGAATTTGCATGAACATGCTCAAAGTTGCATTGAACATGCAACTTTGAACCCAATGGTATTTGATACCATTGGGTATCATAATATTACCCAGGAAACAAAGATTTCAGGCCTTACTGAATTAGAGTTACGGCAAGTCGAAAATCCACTCATAAAAAAGATAAATTTATTTGTACGTTGGGGAAGGAAAAGAATTAATATAAAATCTGATCATGTTGATAACGTGTTATAAAATAAGAGAGAAATAAAAGAAAAAAAATACTTTCAAAGCTGCAGACTTTTCTTATTAATTCCGAATTGAATTATAAATTACAATAGATATTTTCTCTTTATAGATAGACTAATTTAAGAATGTTATCCCTAAATAATGTAAGATAAATTAAACTTATAAATGTTAAAAGGGTCATGCTAACGAGTGTCGTTAGGGCACTGATTAAGTATTCATTTTAGAAAATTTCCACATCACTTTTAAGGGGAATGCAAAAATTTATCAAAATATTAATTACTTCTTCATTTTTCCCATAAAAACTTTCCTAAAATAGATCATTAACGATATAATTAATGATATAATTATTATTTTTGATTACCATCCGGGTTTTGACGGCAAAAGATCCCTGGAATGTGCCTCCCAACAGTTCAAAAACAACGTCGTTTCGTTCCACTCACAAATACACGCAAAACAAAACAGATACATATCATCAAATAAATATTGATCGATTCGATTTCGATTCAAGAAGTCACGGAAAAGGAAAATCGAAAGCGAATCTGATCAATGGAGAATTCAACACAAGAAACGAACTCTCACTTAGTCAATTCCTTCATGGAGATCACATCCTCCACTAAAGACGAAGCTCTCTTCTTCTTAGAGTCTCATCAGTGGGACCTGGACGCCGCCGTTTCCACTTTTTTAGACGACGCCACCGCTGTCGTTGACGAAGCTTTGCAACCGGTCGCTACTCTCCCTACTGTTAACTCCCCCTTGTCCTCTCCGTCTGCGTCTGTCTCTCGGTCTCGCTCGCCCTCGCCTGCTGCGGCTCGCGAGCCGTACGAGCTGCGGTCGCGGCGCCGACCGGGGAAGGAGGATAAGAAGGCGGCGACGGGGACTTTACGTGGCGGAATTAGGACCCTTGCTGATCTGAATAGGACTACTCCCGGTGTGGCCGATAGTGACGACGACGACGATGAGCCGCAGCAGTATTACACTGGTGGTGAGAAGAGGTATAATTTAAGTTTCTTATGATGCAAAAATACTTTTTAATTTTATTCTGCTTTAATTAATTCGGAATTAAATTCTTTTTTGTCGCTAACAGGCTTGGCTTGGTGGCGTAAGGATTATAATTTAATGTTTAGGTGTTCGAATCGGGAGTGTGTTTCTTGTAACTTAAGCTGGAAGGGTAGTTGGGCGGTGGTGTTTACGATACAACAAAAATAAAATTATTTTTTTTTTTTTTTTTTTTTTTTTTTTTTTTTTTGTGACGAAGCTGTAACTGCTTAATTCTGTTTAACTAATTAATGTGTTTTATACTCTTTTTTTTTTTTTTTTTTTTTTTTTGTTGCTAATGGGATGCAAACTTTTCTTGTAATTGATTGTATGATAAATGCACACACGAGCTTAATGTCAAAATTGTATGATGGTTAGTGGAACAAGATGATAATCTTTTCTGGAATTTTTGGTTAGTGATTGTTCCTTACATTTAATGGCTGAAATTTTCATCATGATATCTCCACCGAAGAGTGAAAACAAACTTTAGAAGCTTAATAGTGAGGTACAGTACACTATACATTACAATGTTGTGCAAAACTTTCCTTCACAGTTTGCTATTGTATGTAGATACTTATTAGAAATTTGATTGATCCAATTTGCATGGAACTCTTTCATGGTGGGGAAAAAATTTCTCAATGGTTATGCAGTAGTTGTTTTGCTTTGTTGTGTGCGCATGCATGAACAGATTTATTCACTTTGCATGATAAATTTGTTGGTTATTTTTGAATTGTTCATTAATTCAACGAGCTGAACCTCAACTATTTTTAACACCAGATTTAAAATGTTCTTATGGGGTTTTTTCATTAAAAAATTTATTTCTGATCTGGTTGCAGTGGGATGCTGGTCCAAGATCCTACCAGGGGGAACAATGTGGATGCAATTTTCAATCAAGCTAGACAGTCAGATGTGGAAAGGCCTGACCTTCGACCATCATCAAGCTCAAAGGCCTTCACTGGAACAGCAAGATTACTCTCTGGAGAAACACTGTCATCTGCTCCAGCTCCTCCGCCAGAACATGTCTCACACAACATCACTTTTTGGAGGAATGGATTCACTGTAGATGATGGTCCATTACGGAGGATGGACGATCCTGCAAATTCTTCCTTTATGGAGGTAATATACTAATATTCTATAGTAATATTCCCGACTTTCATGATTTTGCTATTACTGTGAAAATGGCCTTTGCTGAGTTGAATTCAACCTGACCTTTGCTGAGTTGAATTTCAACCTGACCATCGCATTCAACTTCCAAAATAAAAAGAATCCTACATACTGTAGTCTGTAGGGGAATAGAATAACATTTTACCGACATTTCAACACCTGGTTCTCTAGTTACATGTTTGCCATGCTGGCTGGGTAGGTTCTCTCTCGTTTACTTCTACTACTTATGTATTGGTTGCATCTCAATGCAGAGCATCACGAGGTCTGAGTGTCCAAAAGAGCTTGAACCTGCTGATAGGAGAACTCAAGTGCATGTTGAACTCATCAATAAGCGAGAGGAGGACTATGCTGTGCGTTTTTTCTCCCTTCATTTCTGTATATTTGTTCTTGTATTTCCATCTTGCATATACACTGCTTAACTCTCATGTTTCATGTAGGAACCACCAAAGCGCCGATCTGCATTCCAGGGTGTAGGAAGAACTTTAGGTGGAAGTGACCCTCCTGCCCCTGCTGCCTCCGAGCCAACTTTTACTGCTGCTTCCTTAAACACAGCTCCACCTCCAACTGGTCTAGTGTGGATGCATCGTTACCGACTACCTTAATTCAGCTGAGGTTAGCAGATGGTACCCGCATGGTTTCTCGCTTCAACCACCACCATACAATTAGAGATATTTACAGATTCATTGATGCATCAAGACCCGGCGGTGGAAGAAAACTACCAACTGCAGGCTATGGGGTTCCCTCCCAAGCAACTCACCGATCTAGACCAGACCGTAGAGCAAGCTGGCATAGCCAATTCAGTGGTTATCCAGAAAATCTAGTAGCTCACTCTTAGCTTTCAAGTCGTACTTAATTTAATTTTTATTACACACTAAAGATTTTTATTCGGATTTCTGTTTATTGTAGTAAAGATTCAATTTCTGTGGGTTTTCCAATCTTAAAGATGATTTAGCAGCTCCACATTCATTGAAGTTGAATACGTTTACTCGCTCCGTTATATGAAAACTGATTTCAATCTCATTGCGAGTGAGTTTACAAATCTCACTGATAGGGATTTTTTTAAAAAACTCCACCAGCGAATGAAATGAGAGGGGAAGACTGAAGGTTTTTTATTTTTTGTTTTTTGTTTTTAAATAAAATTCGCAATTGTTTCGAAAACTTCTTGACAAAATATTATTGTTTGCTCTTTAAACAGATTATGTATTTCATGGCATTTTTTAATTAAAAAAATTCAATGGAATAATTATATATTTGTGAAAGTATGGAGAGTGTTAAAATATGTTTCCTTTTTTAATCATCAAATTTATTGGGTTTTAAAATCCTAAATTTTTAAATAGTTTTGAGGGTTTGGAGTTTATTTAACATATCTCTAAAAAGTGTAGGAATTATCCAACACTAAATAAAAGGAAAGAAAAAGAGAAATTTACAAAAAAATAATTTAAAAACTGGTACGAATATAAGAAAATAACAACTTCACAAATCATATTTTATTGACTAAAGAAATATCTTTCAAACCAAAATGTCATAATTTTCTCGAGAAACACTTTAGTGTGTCATTTTTTTTTTTAATCGTTGGAAACCTCACAGCCAAATCACATCTTCCAGGTTTAAGCGGAGCAGATAAAATATCCGACTATCTCAGGCTCTAACAAAAAACGCACTCTCTGAATTCAAACACATGACCTCAAGAAGAGATCTTAAACCCTACACTACCAAACCATGCTCTTAGGGGACGCTTAAGTGTGTCATGCTAATCCCGTTATACCATTTAATAGAGTACTTGACTCATGTAAGTCTCATAATTTTTTTTTCAAATTTAAATTTAAATTATGGAACCCACAGGACCTATGGAGCTCACATGAGTCCATTACCATGCCAATTTATATCTTGGCCACAACCCTTTCTCTCTCAAGCTCTTTGCACTCTCAAACTCTCTTATTTCTCAACTTCTCAAAGCGACGCACCGGTCGTCCCACATAGCAGTAGCAGCCAGCCCTTTAAATATGTTGTAGGAAAGGTTATATAAAGCAATTCTCCTGTTAATACATGGAAGGATTGGAAAGCTGCAGTGAATGAAATACATTCTTTGCCTTGAACTTTAGTTCTGAAAATGCGGGGGTTCTGCCTTATACACCTACGAGGGATAGGTGTAAACACTGCTAAATAACAATTCTATTTTCACTATCTAAGGCAAGTTCTAGAATAAAGATTCTATATAGTCATGTCTAAACACCCTGAATTCTAAGCAATGCAACACTTTTAAACTATGCAAAAAAGTAAAAAGAATAAAATAAAATCCAAGCACCCTATGAATATGTTGCAAGAAAGGTTATGTAATGCAATTCTCATGTTAATACATGGAAGGATTGGAAAGCCGCAGCAAATGAAATATATTATTCGCCGTAAACTTTAGTTAGTTATGCTGAATACACCTATGGGGATATGTGTAAATACCGATGAATAATAATTCTAATTATACTATTTAAGACAAGTTCTAAGGTAAAGGATTCTATAGCTAAGCACCATTAAATCTAAGCAATGACACACTTTTAAACTAAGCAAAAAGTAAATAGAATAAAATAAAGAATAATAAATTAGAAAATCTACATAAGAGATTTTTTGACTGTGTAGAAAACTCTAGATAGAGAAAAATAATTTCGGGTATAGGCTACCATCCAAATTCATTCATAAGAGATATCTTACAGTGACAATAATTTATCTATGTCAAGTCTTACAGACTCAATCTATCCTAAATAAAAAAATCTAAGGCAATCCTCAGACCTACACCGAGCAGCCTTCTTCAAAAACATCGAAGTCTTAGTGAATCCATTAAGTGAACTCATTCTTTAGCCAAAACTTCAATGACCAATCTATACTTTAGAACTCTAAAGGTTAGGTTATTGATCATTCAGGTCTTACACCATATATTAATTTTAATGTTAACAAACCATGTATCAAGGCCATAAAGATAAATGCATTCTTTTAAATATCTCATGAATATAAACATAAAAAAGAGCTCAAGATCAAAGGAAACCAATTGAAGCTAAACAAGATACAAGATTTGCTTAGGTTTTTTTTTTTTTTTTTTTTTTTTAAATATTCCTATAATGCTTTTTTAGAGTAAGATTGTGCATGATAAGCACCTAAGGGCTCAAATTATTTTTTCTGCATATCTTATAAAATTTCAAGTTTTCATCAATGATTTAAAAGTTTGTATTTGAACTTAAATGATTTGTAATTTTAAGTATTTCGATCTTTAAAGATACATTTGAATTTGACTAAAAAATTTATTATTTGATTTTATTTGAGTTTAAGTTGTTAGTATTTTTTTTTTCTTTTGATTTTGAAATGAAGACCGTTGACGACTGTTTTTTCGTTCCAAAGATAATTTGGGAAAATCACTCCTTGAACAAACCTTCATCAACTGTGAATTTGTTTGATTTGTTGGGAACCAAATACAAACTTGGCAAAAGATAGAAACAACGGACAAGAAAGGGTTTAACGTGGTTTAACGGAATGGATCCAACCTACGTCAATGGGTACAAGGGAAATAAAATCTTTATTAGGTGCTCGGGTCTGTCCGACCTGTACTATCTCTCGCTTACCCTTAAAGCTTTTTCCTTTCTCTTTTTACAAGTTATGTAAAAAATAATTTAGTCAACCCCTTACAATGAGTTCTCTACCCCTTTATATACTAGGTCAAATTCTACTATTACACCAACTCATGACATCAACCACGTTGCTAAGATATTATTACCTAGACTCTCTTCCTTAATTACCCTACGGATAATAGCCCAGCCCCCTGACACCTCTACTACCTGTCATATGAACTTCATTAAATTACCCATTCTTGGTAACTATTATGTTGGACAATTATGACCCATAGCGTCACTATTTGTACAGATCATGGTGTTGTTGTACAAATTAACTATGTGATAAAGGAGATTGCACTCTTATCATTTGTGATTAGATCACCTAGATGTATAAATGATGAGAGAGGTCCCTATGATTTGTTCCTGGACGGAGAATGATATGAGACAGTATCAGTCCACGAAGGATAAATCATTAAATATCCCTAGTCAGAGTATTATAGAGATTGGACATCGATAAATACGTAAAAGACTAGTATTACACTTGTGCGCGTTTGTGAGGGCACAACGACATAATTCTCATATATTTGGGTATAGGATACTCATGCAAGTGTAATAGGAGGTTGTGTTTTACCGATGGTACGGGAAACAGCTTCGCTCTGGATTGACCCCCGCGGAATCCCATTGGTAGTAGACTATATGTCTATGGGAGTCTGCAATCAGGGTAGGTGTATTGGTCTTAACCTGAGACTTGCACCGCTAATACTTACGACAATCAATATACTTTAGTTGAGGTCGTCCAGGGCTTTAACAGGTTCTGTGTACTTTTCTCAGATTAATTAAATAAACATATTTATTTAATATTCAATAATCAAATTATGAAATAAAATTCAATAAATCATATTTAAGTGAATTTACCAAATTACCCTTACTTTGGTATTTTGTCCATTTTAGTCCGAAATTGATCTAATCAATTTTGAATGATTCTAAATCATTTCTAAGATGAACTTAGCATGTTCAAAACATCAAAACACCAAAAACACCAAAAATCCCATAAATCATCATCAAAGCCGTGAGCACTCATTAGTGCCCAAAATGTACCATTTGTCATTTCATGCTTCAAAACACATCCAAATGTAATCCAATCAACATGAAACTTTATATGCATCATATACACATCCAAATGCACAACATATATGAAAAGCCCCAAATTTGGAATTGGTCATGAACTCTAATTTTTCAATTTCCATAAATTGGACAAATTAGACCAAATACATTAAATCAATTACTTCAATCATCATTCTTCCATCCAATCCAAGTCTCAACACAATGAAACAACTCAAGATCAAATCTAGGTCATTTAAGAGTGGGTCAATAACTCTAGATTAGCAACATGGTTTCCAAAACCTTAAAAGAATAGTTATAACTATAATAGTCATACACTTCCTTCATCATACATGCTTTACACCTCCATCAAAATCCATCAACAAAAACCACAAGGAACAAAGAAAGAAATAACCTAAGGATATCATATATTAAAGCCTAGATCCTAAGGAACAATTTCCTTACTAATAGCAAGTTGGAAAAAACTTACTAATATCAAGCTTTTCTTTGATCTTTCTTTCTTTCTCAAGCTTCCTTTAAGTCTCTTCAATGGAGTTTCTTTTTGGTAAAGTGTATTAGGTTAACCAAATGAAAAGCAAATGAAAACAATATATACTTGTGCAAAAAATAAGCCTTGACCGAATTTACAACAAGCATATACCAAA
>SKCR01029836.1:0-37969 GCA_019454045.1 Zanthoxylum bungeanum
AGTGTATTGGGTGTGATGTCAAGATGGAAGTATCACTTCAGTCATATGAAGATGATGATCATGCAGGGATACATAACTGGTACTCTATAGTGCTATAGCCATCGGGAAAGTATGACTAGGTCATGAATTTCCGATCATAAAGAGACTAGTTGCTTGTGATCCGATATATGCTTCGTACGGGGCAGACACAACTCCAGCCCCAATCCTAGCATGTGACATCCGATACTGGAACGTAATATGCAATACTATGTATACTACACCTGATATAGATTATATATTCCTTAAAAGAATATTTCTGGAGAATTGGGTAGGCACAATGTTTTTCTAGAAGCCAACCATGTCTTGTAAATTGGTAAGAACGTGGTACCGGGTATGCATGTGTTCGGATAGTCCGATGACCTCATTTACTGCCAACATATCCAAGGATCTCTTGGGTCGCCTCCCAAAGATTCACCGATGATATTTGACTCGAACAGAATTAATCTGGGATTAATTATGAGAGAGAGAAAATTAATCTAGGATTAATTGCGGTAAGAATTTATCTGGATAAAATTCGGATTGAAGAGAGAGAACGATTAATTTGGAATTAATCGATTAAATAATATATTAGATATATTATATGAAATCAGATTTCAAAGCAGAGTTAAAATTGGATTTTAATTCGGGCGAACGAATTAATTTAAAATTAATTCGTAAGCGACTTTCGTAATAATTTTGCTAGGCATTATTATTTAATTAAATTGGATTTAATTATGTCGCGATGGAAAATTCGTTTAATCGGATTAAACGAACCCGAGCTCGAAGTGTGTTGAGGAAGCCCCTTGAATTTTGAATTTAAAGTGGGTCTCACCAACTTACATCACTAGTCTATCAAGTGTCAACTTGAGTGATGGAAGTGGTTGGAGGAATTAATTGCCAATTTCCCTCCAAAACTTTTGCTTTTGCTTTTGGTAAAACATATGCCCACTTTTGGGAATTATTTTTGATATAATCAATTGTTTTTAGAAAAGAAAGATATCAAATTCTCTCTCTCTCTCTCTCCCTCATTGCTTTGGCCGAATGGCCTTGAAGCTCCTTGGCCGAATGGCCATTGCACTTGGGCGAATGGATTGGTTCTTGGCCGAATGGCCTTGTCTCACCAAGGCCGATTGGATCCCTCTCTCTTAGCTGAATCTTGCTTCTCTTGGAGGGTGATTTTTGGGTTCATTTTGTTCTAGCTAGCACTTAAAGGTGTCAAGTGAAGGTGATAGGGATACTCACCCTTGAGTTGGGATCAACAAAGAAAGCTTGGAGCTTCATCACATCCATGAAAAGTTTTGAAAGTCAAAGCCGATCAATGTAAGTTAATTCCTCAAACTTCTTGATTTATTCACACACTTATCGCGCTTAGAGATCTCGTGGCATGTCTAGGACACTAACAATGGTATCAGAGCGAGATCTAAGCTTGATTTGATTCTAGAGTTCACAACTTTAATTTGGGATTTTATGCTTGGAGCTTGATTTTGCCTAAATTGATGAGTTGGTTGTGTTTATATGCTGTTGAATTGGATTTGTGCATTTTTGAAATTGAGAAAAATTGATTAGATCAAAAATCCCCAATTTCTTATCATGGCCGAAAATTACCCTAGGATTGCTCATGGTTAATTTCTGAATTAGACAATTGGATATGTTGATTCACATGAAATTGAATGTTAATTGTTGATTTAATTAGATTGAAATCAAAATTGGATGTTAATTTCATGTATTGCCGTGAGTGTGAAGCATGTTAGAATGAGTTGTTTTGCTTCAATTTGTGTTGGACATGAATTGGAATTAATGAGCATGATTAATTAGATTAATTAGTATTTTGGAAATACTAGATTAATTAATTAATTGTGTTAATTACACTTGAAATGGATTCATATGTAATTTGGAATGATATATTAATCTAATTTGTTGTATTGGGCTAATGGGCTTGGTTGGGAAAAATTTTGGTCTTGGATCATATTTGGGCCAAAACCATTTCCATAAAGTCCAAAAATATGACATTGGGCCTTTAATAATTTAATTGGACCTAAATTGATTTTATGGCATATGGTGATTCCTAACTTGGGCCTTGGCATTTTGGGTTAGATCCATAATGGCCAAAGCCCATGCCTAAAGAATCAATTGAAAGCCCATTGGACTTTAATTGAATAGTATTGGATGCTAATTGGGCCTTTGAGACCCAATTGGATTGGATTTGGAATCTAAGTCCTTAAAGGCACTATTAAAAGTGTAATTATTTAATTTGGAATTAAATATGAATTAGTATTGGATACAATTTAAATTCGATTTAAAATTGTAGTTCGATATAATTCAAGAATACGTATTTTGAGTATTTATTCTTAAACGAGATAGACTCGTGCAAATCAAATCGTTGTTTGAACATTGGATGGTCATTAATCAAAGATTAATTAATTGGATTAGATTGATTGAATAACATACTTTGTGTGAATACTTGGATGTATTGTATGAATAATGTATATCGAATGGATATTAGAAGGGTGAGGGCAATTTTGGAAATTGTTGTAATAAATTTAGAATTTATTAAATTGGACCTACGTGTCCAGCCTATTATCTCCATTCTCTTTGAACTTCTCTTCTCACCAAATCCCCTCAATGCAAATGAGGTTTCTTTTAGTGTTATGTAATTGGGTATAAGTAAGAATAGTGCTAGCGGGAGAGAGGAAATTGAGAGATTTGTTCTAGGAATAATTTGTCATATATCCATCATCATATCATTATTAAATTTTATCGCGCCTTATTATGCTTTTAGATTGCATGTTAAGGGTGTATGATGAGACCTAATCAATGATAATAAATTGGTTGCCAATTTACGCAAAAACCCTCAATACAATATTACACGTTTTTCTTTCCATTGAGTGGTTCTCTCTCAAGAACCAAGATTGGCATTGGTTTGTTGGCCAAAGTCAAGACCTTTGTCCATCGCGGATGTGTTTGAACTGCGTAAGCTTTGTTCCATATCGTATGTCTTGGGCAGTTGTGACTTGTTGGCCAAATTTAAGGTCACTTCTAGTTCATTGACCTCGATTATGAAGCTTTCCCACTGTCAGTGGGTCACGCTTAACTGGAATCATTAAGTTTGTTGAGCCAAAGCCAAGGCTTAGTTGATTCAGAGGAAACGGGTTAGGAAATATATTGGATATATTTACATATATTGGATATAAGTTTTGGAATTGGATGAGATCCAATTGATCTTAGTGTTCTACCTAGTTAAGTTTCATACAGCTTGTTGGCCAAAGTCAAGGTTGTGTGTTATTTAACGGGATCCTAGCCCATTAGGAAACTAGGTTTCCCAAGTACTCCACAGAGGGTTAGAGGCTCGCCGAAAAATAGTGGGAGGCAAATATTAAATTTGCAATTTCGTTTAGATAGTTGCCAATACACGCTCATTTTATTTTTCGTCATTAATTATATATAAATATATTAGTTGGACTAATATTCAATTGTTATTTTAATTGAACAGTTGGACTGTATTCAAACTACTTCATTTGTAGTTGGTTATATAGTTGGACTATAGTAATCAATACATTTGAAAGTAACCAATCAAATTGTAGTTAATTATATAGTTAGACTATAATAATCAATACATTAGATTGTACCCAAAATCGTTGATTGGATAGTTGGACTATAGCAATCAAGATGACTTGAAAGATTAGCGTCAAAGGACATAATCCTGGGTGAAAATGTCTTTAACGGCGTAAATTTTCAGATTGGGAAAAGAATCTCATGATAGTCATGGGAGCTGAGAAGTTACTCTATTTGATAGAGAAATCTCTCGAGCCTGAGCCATGATTTGAGAAAATAGTAGAGCATGAGCTAAAGAAGACTCATCGTGATGATAACTTTAGTGCTCAATCCGTTATGCTTGCTGCAATGACTCTTTAATTTCGTCGTCAAAACTAAGGATTAGATCCTTATACCATGATGTTGAAATTAAAGGATCTTCATAGATCTAACCTTAGATCTTAGAAGTACGAATTGTAAAAGAAGCTATTTCACTTGCGTGTGTCAAATGGTACATCTGTCGAGCACTAGGTGTTGCAGATGAAAAACTGACATCGAACAACTATGTTAGCTGGACATAACCTTCGAGGCCGAGACTTTCATAGATTTGATCTTACAGTCTCTGCCCGAATGCTGAGGCGGGTTCATGATGAACCAATAGAAAACTCTTAGAGAGTTAATGGCTATGCTCAAGGAGGCACATCCAGAGCTTCTAAAAGGGCAAAGTCTAAATCGTCACAGTCTTCTAGAAAGACAAAACACATATCCCAAGATGTCTGCCTGGTCACTGGAAGCGTGACTGCCGTATAGACAAGGCATACATGAAGGAAGTGAAGGCGGGTAAGGCTCCGACTTCAGGTAGGTTTGTTATAAACGTATCCACTGCTAGTTTTAAAATTAGATTTTTGATACTGGAGGTGGTACATAAATATATGTACTGATGTGCAGCATCTGCTGATAAACAGGTGACTGGCTTCAGATGAGATCGACCTGCGAGTCGGAAACAGGACGAGAGTCGCTGTTTTGGCTGTAGAAACCTAAGTTTTGGAATTGCCCTATGGGCATGTACTTAAATTAGGAGACTGTTATAATGTACCTAGTTTGACTAGAAACATAACCCATTGCGGGTATACCTTTATGTTCCATAACACTTGGTGTTTTGATTATAAAGATGATATTGAGATATCTACATTAGATGTGAATAATGGTTTTTATATTTTGAATATAAACGAATCTAAAACATATAATATGACAAACGAAGGCTCAAACTAAGTAAATCAGATGAGATTTATTTATAGCATTGTTGTCTGGGACACATTAATAAGACTCATATATCCACACTTTCGAAGATTGGATACTTGGATGGATTTGATCCTAATTCAAATGAAGTCTACAAATCTTGTATATTAGGAAAAGTGCCTAAAAACACCTTTTAATGGTAAAGGTGCAAGTGCCACCGATCTGTTAGCCCTCGTTTATAGTGACGTAAGTGGGCCCATGTCTGGCTAGGCTAGAGGTGGATTTGAATACTTCGTAACCTTACAAATGTGGCATCACGTTACGATTATGTGTATCTTATGAAACAAAAGTCGAAAAATTTTGACATAATTCAAAGAGTTTCGACACGAAGTATAAAAACAGACTGGTAAAAATATTAAAATATTACGGTTGGACCATGGTGGATAATACTTAAACATATGAGTTTCAAGATTACTTGAAAGAATATGGTATTCTTTCACAGTGGACTCCTCCCGGAACACCTCAGTTGGACGGTGTGACCGAACGGAGAAACCGAACTTAATTGGACATGGTAAGGTTAATGATGAGTCGCTCTGAGCTACCAATTTCCTTCTAAGGATACGCATTAAATGGTGCAATACTTATTTTGAATAAGGTTCCTTGAAAATCTGTTAGACAGACTTCATATTAGATATGAACAGGAAAGAAACCAGGTTTCTCATTCCTGAAGATTTAGGAATGCTGGGCATACTCTAAATGTTTGGATGATACCAAACTAGAACCCAAATAGGATAAATGCCTATTTATAGGTTATCCTAGGGAAACTAAAGTATAGTACTTATGCAACTCACAAGAGAACAATGTATTTGTTGCTCTCCATGTGATTTTCCTCGAAGAGGAATTCCTAAATGCAGTGGTAAGTGGGAGGAAAGTAGAACTCGATGAAAATCAGAGTAATACTGTTCCTGGCACCGATCCCTTAACGGAACACGAACAGTTCATAAGGGATGAAACTGTACCACAATCTTCGAATACACAAGAACTGCGTATATCAGAGAGAGTCAGAAAACAACCTGAGAGGTATGGGTTTCTGATCTCACCTCATGTAGATATTAATCATATTGAGGAAGATGGGCCGAGTACGTATGAGAGGTATCGACTTCTTTTATGGCAAAATGTCATGAAGTCCGAAATGGATTCCATGTATACCAACCAAGTTTGGACACTGGTTGATGTACCAGAAGGCATTGTGCCTATTGGTACTAAATGGGTCTTCAAGTAAGACAGTCATGGATGACAATATACAAATATACGCAGCTAGGCTTGTACAGAAAGGGTATCGTCAACGACATAGTGTCAACTACGACGAAACTTTTTACCTGTTGCCATGATTAAATCCATTCGGATAATGCTTTCCAATGCTGTATATTTCGATTTTGAAATATAGCAACTAGACGCCAAAACCGCTTTCCTTAACGGAAACCTTTTGGAGGATGTCTGTATGCAACATCCTAATGGTTTTGTCGTGCCAAAACATGGAAACAAGGCTTGCAAGTTAAATCGATCCATTTATGGATTGAAACAAGCATTGAATTCTTGGAACCATCGTTTTGATGTAATCATAATGGTATATGATTTAATTCAAAACGAAGATGATTTTTGTGTATATAAGAGGGTTAGTGGGAGTGCATTGACATTAATTGTCCTTATGTTGATGATGTATTGCTTCTCAGCAATAACATTCCCATACTATAATCGGTGAAAGCTTGGCTTTCATAAAATTCTCCATGAAAAACCTGGGAGAAGCAGGCTTTATTTTAGGAATAAAGATCTACTGGGATAGATCTAGAAAGTAGCTGACACTCTCCCTGAGCTCGTATGTTATGAAAATGTACGGGACCTGATGTCTCATATGCTTTGAGAATATATAGATGCAATCAAGCCAATCCAGGTGATAGTCACTGGATTGAAGTAAAGAACATCCTTGAGTATCTTGGATGAACTAAGGATGCTTTCTGAGAATATGGGGAAATGAGAACTTGAGGTGACTGGGTTCACCACTGTAAGTTTCCAAACTGATAAAGACGACTGTAAGTCGCAATAAAGGTACATATTTAGTTTGAATAACAGAATAGTGAGCTGGAAATCTTCCAAGCAAGATACTGTTGCCGATTAAACAATAAAAGCAGAATATTGCTGTAGCTGAGGCACCAAAAGAAGCATTTTGGATCTATAAATTCATGATTAGATTAAGAGTAGTTCTGTTAGCAGTTGAGCTAGGCTACAACATAGGCTAAAGAATCGCGGTCTCATCAATGATCCAAGTATGTACTTCGAATAAGTCATCTGATTCGTGAGATCATACATCGTGGCGATGTGATGATCGAATAAATCGCATCAGATGATAACGTTGCAAATCCGCTGACGAATGCTATTTCTCAGCAGAAGTTTGAGCGACCTGTACATAGTTCAATGGGAGATTGTTGGATAATTATGACTGGACATCGATAATGCGGAATAGGCTAGTATTGCACTTGTGCGCGTGATGAAAGCTTAATGGCATAGTTCTCATATATTTAAGTATTGGATACTTGCAAGTGTGATATGAGGTTCTGTTTGCCGATGGTACGGGAACAGCTTCGCTCTGGATAGACCCCTCAGAGTCCCATTGGTAGTATGGCTATGTGTCTATGTGAATCCGAATCAGGGTAGGTGTATTTGGTCTTAACCTGAGACTTGCATCGCTAATACTTGCGACAATCAATATACTTTGGTTTTGGTCGTTTGAGGCTTTAACATGTTCTATGTACGCCTCTTCTGGGTATACTGAGAATCGTAGTGTATTGGGTATGATGTAAAGATGGAAGTATCACTTCAGTCATATGGAGATGATGATCACACATGGATGCAGAACTGGTACTCTATAGTGCTATAGCCATCGGGAAAGTATGACTAGGTCATGACTTTCCGATCATAAAGAGACTAGTTGCTTGTGATCCGATATATGCTTCGTACGCGGCAGACACAACTCCAGCCCTAGGCCTAGCATGTGACATCCGATACTGGATCGTAATACGCAATACTATATATACTACGCCTGATATAGATTATATATTCCTTAAAAGAATATTTCTGGAGAATTGGGTAGGCACGATGCTTTGCTAGAAGCCAACCATGTCTTGTAAATTGGTAAGAACATGGTACCGGGTACGCACGTGTTCGGATAGTCCGATGACCTCATTTACTGCCAACATATCCAGGGATCTCTTGGGTCGCCTCCCAAAGATTCACCGATAATATTTGACTCGAACAGAATTAATCTGGGATTAACTATGAGAGATAGAAAATTAATCTAGGATTAATTGCGGCAAAAATTTATCTGGGATAAAATTCGTATTGAAGAGAGAGAACGATTAATTTGGAATTAATCGATTAAATAATATATTAGATATATTATATGAAATCGGATTTCAAAGCGGAATTAAAATTGGATTTTAATTCGGGCGAACGAATTAATTTAAAATTAATTCGTAAGCGACTTTCGTAATAATTTTGCTAGGCATTATTATTTAATTAAATTGGATTTAATTATGTCACGACGAAAAATTCGATTAATCGGATTAAACGAACCCGAGCCCGAAGTGTGTTGAGGAAGCCACTTGAATTTTGAATTTAAAGTGGGTCCCACCAACTTACATCACTAGTCTATCAAGTGTCAACTTGAGTGATGGAAGTGGTTGGAGGTATTAATTGCCAATTTCCCTCCAACACTTTTGCTTTTGCTTTTGGTAAAGCATATACCCACTTTTGGGAATTGTTTTCGATATAATCAATTGTTTTTAGAAAACAAAGATATCAAATGCTCTCACTCTCTCTCCCTCCTTGCTTTGGCCGAATGGCCTTAAAGCTCCTTGGCCGAATGGCCATTGCACTTGGGCGAATGGATTGGTTCTTGGCAGAATGGCCTTGATCTTGGCCGAATGGCCTTGTCTCACCAAGGCCGATTGGATCTCTCTCTCTTAGCCGAATCTTGATTCTATTGGAGGGCGATTTTTGGGTTCATTTTATTTTAGCTAGCACTTAAAGGTGTTAAGTGAATGTGATAGGGATACCTACCCTTGAGTTGGGATCAACAAAGAAAGCTTGTAGCTTCATCACATCCATGAAAAGTTTTGAAAGTCAAAGCCGATCAATGTAAGTTAATTCCTAAAACTTCTTGATTTATTCACACACTTATCACACTTAGAAATCCCATGGCATGTCTAGGACACTAACATAGACAAGGGTATTACCCATCACATGATACCAACTTATCCGAACATGAGGCTAGTAAAATAGAAGCTCCGAAGAATGAGGCCAGAATTGGCCGAAAAGGTTTGGGATAGAAGTGGACCCTGAAAAGATTAAGGCAATCACCTAGATGCCCGCACCAAATACAAAAAAGGAAGTTAGAGCTTTTCCTGGAAAAATCCAATATTTCAGTCGATTCATTACCGAGCTAATATTAGTATGTGAGGCCATCTTCAAGCTGTTGAGGAAGGACCAGCCTGTGGAGTGGAATCGGCAATGTCAAGAAGCTTTTGAAAAAAATCAAAGAATACTTGGTTAAACCGCCCGTCTTGAAACCCCGAAGGCCGGGTAAACCCTTGGTGTTGTATTCGGCCATAGAACGTGAAGTGCTGGGGGAAATGATGGTGCAGGCAGATGAGACAGGGGTGGAATATGCAGTGTACTACCTTAGTAAGAAGATGTTTCTGTATGAAGCCCCCTATCAAGAAGTGAAAAAAAAGAAAAAAAAGGAAAGGAAGTTAGAGCTTTTCTCGGGAAAATCCAGTATATTAGTCGATCCATTACCAAGCTAACATCAGTATGTTAGCCCATCTTGTGGAATGGCATAGTCAATGTCAAGAAGCTTTTGACAAAATCAAAGAATACTTGGATAAACCGCCCGTCTTGAAACCCCAAAGGCCGGGCAAACCCTTGGTGTTGTATTTCGCCATAGAACCCGAAGCACTGGGGGCAATGATGGTACATGCAGTGTTACCAATGGAAATAGAGATACAGTCAATGCGGGTACTAGCAGAGGTAAATTGCCTGAGCATGAATGGGCCTCGCAAAGGTTCGAATAGCTATCATTACTGGATGAGAAAAGGATAAAGGCCTTGTACCACATGCAGCTATACCAGAAAAGGTTGGCCAGGGCGTTCAACGAGAAGGTGCGTCCCACAAAGATCAGAGAAGGTGATCTAGTGCTCAAGCAGTCGAAGCCACTGATAATGAACCCAAGGGGAAAGTTCAGGCCCAATTGGGAAGGGCCCTACCTAGTCAATAAGGTGATGGGGAATGGGGCAGTGAGACCGTCAGATTTATAAGGGAATGAGTTCACCGAACCCATCAACGTGGATAGGCTGAAATAATACTTTGCATAAAAAAGAAAGAGAGAAAGGCTCGTGGGGTTGAAAATCTGCAAAGGACAGCCCAAGTAAAATATAAAGCATGAGTGAGCAAGAAAAAGCGCTAATCGTAAAATCCGTGAGGAACAGTTAGCGACAAAGGTACCCTTGCAATGCAGTTTATTTTCTACACACGTAATAAGAAGTAATGCAAACACCTTTATTGAAACAAATGTTCAAGATGTTCATAGATTGCATAAATCCCAGCTAACTGGGAAATATTAGAGTCAAGTAATTACAAATCACGTCTTTTGTTTCTTAGATGCTGGACCAAGGTTAGAAGATCCAGAAGAAGAACTCAAAGAATGGAGAGAAATAGAGCAACCTCGGGAATGAGGACGAAGAACTCTGGGAATGGAGAGGGACTCCGAGAATGGAGAAGAGCCTCGAGAATGAGGACATATCAAAAAAAAAACAAAAAAGAGAAAATAAAAAAAATAAAAAAAAAGAAGAAATTTTTTTTTAGCTCGCTGAGTTAAAAACCTGAAAAGGCGACTCAACCAAGATTGATCAATCCGCTAAGTTGAAAATCCGAAAGGACAGCTTAGGCAAAAGATAGAAATGACCTACAACTCAATAAACGAAGCACAAGGCAGAATATTTTCCGCATCCTCATGATAGACAAGGAAAGCTTCGGGAATCGGAAGATATGATTTTCAGTATTCGAAAAGGGTAGTAAGAGAATGCAAGCCGAGAATGGCAGCAAACTCCGCAGGGAGAGGACATATTTCAAAATCTGGGAGTCGGAAGACATAATTTTCAGTATCCCAAAAGGATGAGGCCGCTTTCAATAAGGCGTAATCTACTTTGACCCAGTGCGGGTAGCGAAGAGAATAAAGCTGAGCCAGGTCTGAGGTGACCAGTCTCCCACCCCGCGAATAAGGGACACAACGGGATCTTGAGCCATGAGACTAAAGAGAACTGAGCAATCACCGGATGAAAATTGGCAGAAGGAAACTGTCAGCAGGCCAAGGGGGCGCCTAAAGACCAAAATGATTCCTAAAGGGACAAAGAAAACCCTCTAACACAAGAAATGCCTAACCAAAGATGAAATCAAGCCAATAGGACAAAGAAAACCCATCGGAATAGGGAATGCATCCATGCATACACGTCGCATGCACATAATTTATGTTTTGTATTCGCAGGCTTTGAAGAAAAAGCGGCGAGGATGAAAAAATCCTGGAATGGTGAACAACCTCGGGAATGAGGATGAGCAAAGAGCCTCGAGAATGAGGACGAATCAGGGGTCGAAGTGCCTCACCACCATCAGTTCGACAGTTCAGGAATGAATCCTAAAGTCGAGGCCTATATTATCAACAGTTTTGGGAATGAATATCAAGGTCGAGGCCCACGTCATCAACAATTTGGGAATGAATCCCAGAGGTCGAAGCACCTCATCATCATAGAAAAAAACTTGTAAGTGGATCGAAGAGTCACACAGATGGACTAAAACGCCATCACCCATTCAGTTCGGGAATAAAGCCCAAGGGTCGAAGCACCTCGCCATCAACTCAGCACAGTTCGGGAATAAAGCCCAGAGATCGAATCATCTAACACCCACGATGGTTCGGGAATAAAGCCCAGGGGTCGAAGCACATCGCCATCAACTTAACATAATTCGGGAATAAAGCCCGGAGATCGAAGCATCTCACACCCAAGATGGTTCGGGAATAAAGCCCATGGGTCGAAGCACGTCACCATCAACTCAACACAGTTTGGGAATAAAGCCCAGAGATTGAAGCATCTCACACCCAAGATGGTTCGGGAATAAAGCCCAGGGGTCGAAGCACCTCGCCATCAACTCAGCACAATTCGGGAATGGAGCCCAAAGATCGAAGCATCTTCCACCCAAAATGGTTCAGGAATAAAGCCCAGGGGTCGAAGCACCTCGCCATCAACTCAGCACAGTTGGGGAATAAAGCCCAGAGATCGAAGGATCTCACACCCAACATGGTTCAGGAATAAATCCCAAGGGTCGAAACACTTCGCCATCAACGTAATTCAGTTCGGGAATGAATCCCAGAGATCGAAACATCTCACACCAATCATGGTTCGGGAATGAATCCCAGGGGTCGAAGCAACTCGCCATCAACTCAACTCAATTCGAGAATGAATCCCAGAGATAGAAGCATCTCACACCCAGCATGGTTCGGGAATGAATCCCAGGGGTCGAAGTGTTGGAGAGTTATGACCCATAGCGTCACTATTTGTACATATCATGGTGTTGTTGTACAAATTAACAATGTGACAAAGGAAATTGCTCTTTTATCATTTGTGATTAGATCACCAAGATAAATAAATGATGAAAGGTCCATATGATTAGTTCCTGGATTGAGATGATATGAGACAGTATCAATCCACGAAGGTTTAATCATTAAATATCCCTAGTCGTAGTATTATCGAGATTGGACATCGATAATGCGGAATAGACTAGTATTACACTTATGAGCGTTGTGAGGGCATAACGACATAGTTCTCATATATTTGGGTATATGATACTCATGTAAGTGTAGTAAGAGGTTGTGTTTTACCGATGGTACGGAAAATAGCTTCGCTCTGGATTGACCCCTCGTAATTCCATTGGTAGTATTACTATGTGTCTATGGAAGTCCGAATCAGGGTAGGTGTATTTGGTCCTAACCTGAGACTTGCACCACTAATACTTACAACAATCAATATACTTTGGTTTTAGGTCGTCCAGGGCTTTAACAGGTTCTGTGTACGCCTCTGCTGGGTATATTGAGAATCGTAGTGTGTTGGGTGTGATGTCGAGATGGAAGTATCACTCCAGTAATAGTGGAGATGATGATCACGTAGGATACGAAACTCGTTCACTTATATGCTGTAGCTACAGGGATATTATGACTAGGTTATGTTTATTAGATTATAGAGACTAGTTACCAGAGATCCGATATGTGCTTCGTACGGGGCAGACACATTTCCAGCCCCAGGCCTTGCACGTGACATCTGATGCTGGATCGAAATACGCAATACTATGTATACTACACCTGATATAGATCACATATTCCTGTAAGGATATTTCTGGAGAATTGGGTAGGCATGGCGCTTTGCTAGAAGCCAACCTTGTCTTGTAAATTGGTATAAACGTAGTACTAGGTACTTACGTGTTCGGATAGTCTGACGACCGAATTTACTACCAACATATCTGGGGATCTCATGGGTCGCTTCTCGAAGATTCACCGATGACGTATGACTCGCACTTTATTAATCTGGGATTAATTAGATGAGAGAGAAAATTAATATGGGATTAATTGCGGAGATATTTTATCTGGGATAAAATATTAATTAATGAGAGAGAACTATTAATTTGGAATTAATCGATAAAATAATATATTCGATATATTATATGAAATTGGATTTCGACGCGGAATTGAAATTAGATTTTAATTCGGGCGAACGAGTTAATTTAGAATTAATTCGTTAGCGACGTGAATAGTAATTTTGCTAGGCAAAGTTATTTAATTAAATTAGATTTAATTTCGTCGCAATGGAAAATTCGTTAATTTGGAATTAGCGAACCCGAGCCCGGGAGTGTTTGCGGGCGCATTCGCATTGTGAACTTAAGTGCGGCCCACAAGTCACATCAAGTGTCAAATCACTAGTCAATCAATAGATGTGATGTCTAGTCACTTTGAGTGATGTGACAACTTGTCATTGTGATTGATGGTGGTAGTTGGCAAAGCTTTAATGCTTTGACTTTTTGGAAAAGGAAAAATGGTATATGTTTATTTGTTTTTTTGAAAACAATTAACTAATACAATTTTTATAACAAACACATTCTCTATTCTCTTTCTTCCTCCCTCTCTCACGCCCAAAAATGGGCTGTTTTTTCCTCTTCCTTCACAGCCCACTGCCGTGAGCCAAGGAGAAGCAATTGATGATTTTTGTGGCAAAAATCAAGAGTGCTAGCACACAACGGGGTCTTCCGAAGGTGATAGGGAAACCGCACATGTGAGCATGGAATCACACAAAGCTTGGAGCTTGGAGGGATCACCATTGCCGAATCTTGGAGGAGCAAAATGGAGCAGTTTGCCGTGAGCTTCACGGAGTTCAAAGGGCATAAAAAGTTTTGTTCTTCGATGCATCACCTCTACCGATCGATGTAAGTATTCCGCAACTTCTTCGTGTATTCGAACTTATGTTTCTTGCTTGATAATCGATCATCGAGACCTTAGATTTTCCCAACACGAAGCACCTCGACATCAACTCAACTCAGTTCAGGAATGAATCCCAGAGATCGAAGCATCTCATGAACATCATGGTTCGGGAATAAATCCTAGGGGTCGAAGCACATCGTCATCAACTCAACACAGTTTGGGAATGATTCCCGGAGATAAAAACATCTCACACCCAGCATGGTTCGGGAATGAATCCCAGGGGTCGAAGCACCTCACCATCAACTCAACTCCATTCGGGAATGAATCCCAGAGATCGAAACATCTCAGAAAAGTAGCAAAACAACAGGTAAGTCCGGCAACGGCCAACGAACCAGGTAAGTAAAAATGCATGCATGACTTTGATAGGGTTGTCACTGTCACACACTGCACAAGCCCCATCAAAGTGGGGGCGACTGTAGACACTGCATTTTTGCATAAGCTCGATGATGATCCTCGTATGGAGGCACTACCTAAAAAGTTACGAAAGTTGCGAAAAACGAATGCCGGAAGGAAGGAAAACCTCCAAAATTAGCGCATCATCGGATTCAAACTCACTAGCCAGCCTCGGATTCACTCAGTCAGTTTCTGTTTCAAACACCTGCAACCGGCCCATTACCCTGCAACCCACACAATCGGCCCATGACCCCATGCAATCCATCCATACGCCTAAGGCCCATGCAAACCTCCTATGCACGCCCAAACCTTCACAAATAGTTAAAATCCTATGCATTCCACATGCTAAAATCCCCTCATCAACACCTTCCAATTTAACAAGATGTGTAATCCCATGCATTCCACATGCTCAAATCCCCTCATCAACACTTTCCAATTTAGTGAGATTTTGGGGATCCCATCCAACTTAACAAGATTTGAGATATTCTCATCACCAAATATCTGAGATTGTATCCCAAAATAATATATTCCCTAAATCAATGTGATTTATTTCCCTATTTGGAGATCCTTTCAAAACATTATAAAAGGGACACCAAATCATCACAGTGGGGGGAAGCTTTAACCAACAAAAAAAAACCCTTCAAGCCTCTCTTCTTCTTCTTTCACGCCAACAACCAGCCATCACCATAAAACAACCAAGTCATCACCGAAAAAATAGTGAAGAAAAAACCCTACCAGTCACGAAACCACAATCAGAAAAATCACCCAAAAACAACCAAAAATAGTCCACAAAACACCAAAAACAACAGCCTAAAAACACCAAAAACAACAGCTAAAAACAACCAAAATAGCAGCAAAAAACAACCAAAAATAGTAGCAAAAAAACAACCAAAAACAGCAAACAGTGCAACCAGTAAACCATAAAATAGCAACCAGAAAACAACAATCAGAAACAGTAAAATAACAATCGGAAATAGCAAAACAGCAACCATAAACAGCAAAACAGCAACCAGAAAATAGCAAAATAGCAACCTGAAACAGCAAACAACGAACCAAGCTTCAATCCTTCCGGCGACGGCCTAACGCATTTCTGAGAAAGCAACTTAAAAGGTAAGACCTCAGGGCACCCTTATCATATTTATTTTATAGTTCCGGACGCTGCGTGCCTGGCTGGACGTGAAATACGTACAGCCTGGTATGCAAAGTCCTACATCAAAGACGGCCAAATTTCTGGTCACATTATTTTTCTTTCTTTGGCATTCCGTTATTTATCTTTTTTATTTATATATTCATCATTATTTTATTATTTCGCATTTAGCTTGTTATTTATCTTTTTCGTATATTTATTGTTATTTTATTATTTCGTCTTTTTTTATTTGTTCATGTTGGTGATTATCCACATATGCATTATTATATTATTTCATGTCTATTTTTTATTTATTTACATTGCATTATTGTTTATCTGTGTTATTATCCATTGCATTATATCGGATGGAAATCGAGATGTAAATTCTGTAGCCGAATTCGAATGGACGGTAGTGCGGTATGTACTTAGGATACAACTCCACGTACCACTTGGGAAATATTCATATATGCGTGATTAACCCCATTTTTATTTGCCAATTATTTATGGACGCTTTTCCTGCTTTTGATTATTTATTATGACCTTTGTTATCGCATATCGTACTTTTTAATTTAATATGCTTTTTTTGAACTATGTTGTTGTGGTTATTATTTTGATTGGGTATGTTTTTATGTCTTTATTCGCTTTTATGTATGAATTACATTAAGACTTGGCTATACCATTGTGTGAACCCGTCCATTATACTGGCATAAGTAAGGGACCATTCCGAACCCAACGGTTTGAGGTCTTCCCTTACGAAGGGTGAGTGCGGCCTTAAATATTTTCCCAGTTCACGTTGGTCTCCGGTTTAGTCCCCCGAAGGCTACTCCGTACTCTCTATGGGCTGCGAGCCCAACAGTGTCGTGGTCGCCGAGCATCATAGGCATATCGATAAACCTCGCTTCGCTCCTACAATATCCTTATCATTGGGAATGATATAAGATTGATGCAAAGTGAGAAAGTCTATATTTGCAAGAACTTCTCCATGAAAGACATGGGTGAAATTTCTTATATATTGGGTATAAGGCTCTACTGGGATAGAGTAAGGAAACTTATAGGGTTGTCGCAATCCACTTACATAGATAAAAAGTTAGAAATGTATGTGTTTACTAACTACAAGGCAGTAACTGTACCTTTTCAATATGGCATACATCTTTCGAAGAAAATGACACCTCAGACTGAGGAAGAAAGAGTTAGAATTTCTAACTTACCATATGCTTCTTGTATCAGAAGCATTATCTATGCTATGTTATGTACAAGACTTGGCTTCAGTTTCGGCGTCAGTGTGACTAGCCGATATCAATATGATCCAGGTAATGATTATTGGACAGCCGTGAAATATATCCTGAAATATTTTAAGGGTACTAAGAATAAGTTTCTTATGTATGAAGAAGATGAGTCACAAGTTAAGGGTTATACACTCCGACTTCCAGGGAGATCCAGATGATAGAAAGTTTACATCTAGATATATATTTACCCTTAATGGTGATGAGGTTAGTTGGCGATGTTCAAAGTAAGGCTCAACAGCTGATTCCACTACTGAGGTGGAATTTATAGTAGCTTCAGAAGCTACAAGAGAAGCTATTGGATTAGAAATTTTCTCAAAGAACTTGGTATTATGCCTAGTATTGCTGATTCGATCCCATTATGCTGTGATAATAGCAGAGCCATTGCGCAAACTAAGTAGTTGAGAGCGCATTCAAAGTCTAAACACGTTGAAAGGAAATATCGCGTGATTAGAGAGATCATTGAATGAAAAGATATAATGGTCTTAAAGATTCAAGAACAAGACGACATAGCAGACCCACTTACAAAGGCCTTACCTCCTAAGTTATTCAATAAACATATGAAGGAGATGAGACTTCGGTACCATCCGGATTGACACTAAGCAAATGAGAGTTTGTTGGAGTTGGAGCTTGGATCTTGAAGCGCCAATCCGAATAAGATATTGTACATTATATTTTATTAATAACTATATTTTAATTTCAACCTTGTTAATGGTAATATCATTATGCATATTAGATTGATATATATAAATGTGCTGAGAATGACATCAACCTTAGAATATTAAAGTAGTAATACTGGACACTGGGTGGTTCAACATTGGGATAGAGTTACTATTATAAACTATTCTTAAAGTAAATTTTCATAGTCGTTGGTTTTGAAATACAGACAAAATCCTATAATCTATAAGACTAGCACATATCGTATATTGGAATTGAAGTTCCAATAGTTTAACTCTATGTCCCATGAGAAAGGGAAGCTCGTATAGCCATGTGGATATTTGTTGGAGCGAATACTGAATGACTTACAAGTGATTCCTAATAGTTGAAAGTACACACCACCGTTAATAGCAATCTCCTCGAGTCAAGTAACATATGTGATCATTTGAATATTTGATAACATTGATTTTGTGTTTGATCCTCCATATTTTGATGCCATATATGTCAGATACTTTTCATGGTCTGACCACTAGATGTTCGTTGGGTATGGACCGATATACTCATTAATCAAATGCATATCAAGATAAGATCTTTCGGCCTGTATGTGTACTATAAGGGGTTTAAGTATCAATGTGAGTAAGTCATGATTCTTAAGCATTTGGCCAAAGTTGATCACATAGGGTGGATCGCATATATCAAAAATGGTGTTCTGATTAGTTGTAAAGAATCATGGATATGTCGACATGAGATATGCGCCTCAAAAACTTGACGGTGTAATCTATGTTTCTTAAACACAACTCTGATAGCCTACGAGGGAGGGATTGTTAAACATATGTGATGACCTCAACTTGTATAGTTCAGAAAGATCGTTCGTGTTATTCGTAAAGTCGGAGGTGACCGAATTACGTACATATAACCTCGACTTATTTGAAGAATATGTCTGGACTTATAGAGTCCTGCAATATGAAGTGTACTCGTTGAGCACTTAGGTAGCTGATAATTTTTGATAATAAATAATATTTGATATTATGATTATCTATTAAAATAATTAAGTGTTATTGGATAAAATTAGTTACTTACCTTGATCCAGTTAGATTAATTGGATTAATCCAAAATCATACAATGGTTTTATTCTAATTTCATAAATATCTCTACCATTGGAGGATATTTTGATAATTACAAATATACAATAATATGTGCATTTGGCTTGATTTAATTGGATTAAATCAAAGTGGTAGACAAATGTGATTAGTCACACCTAATTATACATATTTGGATAAATTAGATTAAACCCACCTAAAAGTTTATTATAAATTTTATTAATTAAAAATTGTATAAGTTTTGCTATAAAAGACAAGCTTGAACAAGTTTTTAATTACGTTTGAGCTTAAGAAAGTTAAGTTTGTGAAAGCTTAAACAATCAATATTTAAAAATCATATCATTCTCCGTCCAGGAACAAATCATAGAGACCTCTCATCATTTATACATCTAGGTGATCTAATCATAAATGATAAGATTGTAATCTCCTTTGTCACATAGTTAATTTGTACAACAACACCATTATCTGTACAAATAGTGACGCTATGGGTCATAATTTTCCAACATATCTTACAATGAGGATAATGCAAGTTTTAAGTTTGGGGGTGTGTGCATGTAGTGATAGTTCCTACTAATTTAATAAAAAAAATTATTACTATTTATTTTTAGTCATAAATAGTAAAGCATAAGTCTAATGATGAATTTTGTTTACATTAGATGAAATCTTAGAAACGATAAATTCCCAATTGACTTTTATCTGATGCCTTGAGTAGGTGATCTAGATTAGACTCGTAAGCACTTAACAATAGGTTATTAGCAGTAAGAACCTATGTAGTTGGCAAAGTGAATAGTTGAAGAAATTATTTACCGATGAATGACCGTTGGCTTAGATAGCTATCTCAATATGGTAGTGTTAAAAATAAAAGAAAAAAAATTTTGATTGAAAAAGAATGAAAGCATAAGAGAAGAAAGAAAAAAAAGAGTTAAACTATCTATAACCGATAAGTGTGAAGCTACCCATGGGCGAGTGTTAGGAATACCATGAAGAGAAATGCTACCTTAAGGGGTAGGTGTATTAAAAAATGAAAAAAAGAAAAAAGAAGGAAAAATCGTACCATACTGAGCACAGAAAGGCAAATACAGAGTACTTGTGAGATATCTAGGTTGGTTTGACCCATCAGATCCCAATTTTTGAGACGAAATCATTGAGTTGGCTTACTTAAGAGTCGAGCTGTGAACAAACCTTCACACACACACACTGTGAGTCTGACTTAGATGATTTCTTCAAGAACTTGGATTTTAGTTGCATTGAGTACTTTGAAAGTTCTTTGATTTCATTGGAAGGCATTCATTGAGTATAATATTATGCATAACTATCGAGACTATTTTATTTATTTTTATTATTTTTGAATGATTGCATGTGTGTGAATGACATTTGTGGGTGTCGTCACTGTAACCCCTCACGAGACTATAACTCGTCCACTAGGGTCGCCTAGGGTTTTAAAGGCTTGTTGCAAATGCTAAATGCAATCGTGAACCCTACGAAGTGACCTAGTTAATTTTGTTACTTATTGTTTATTTATTCATTTATTTTTTATTTAGTATTTTGCTCGGGACTAGCAAAATCTTAAGTTTGAGGGTGTTTGATAAGTGCGGTTTATACCCACTTATTCCTGTATTCTTAGCTTACTATTTTGTTAGATTCCGTATCATTTAATGTATTGGTAGTTTCTTTTATGTTTTATTTGTATGAAGCATTGGAACATGGATCTTGGGGCATTTGTAAGTGTTTTTGGGACTCTACGGACGCATCGGAAGTACGCGGGAAGAGCGAAAAATACAGAAATCAACATCCATAATTTAAACCTGGTGTCGCGAAGCTAACTTCTTAGCGTCACGGCGCCCACATAAATTTTTGAATAGTAAATGGCCTAGAGTTGGGCACCGCGGCGCCACTTTCTGGCGCCGTGGCACTGCGTAGAGCCCATAAACACCAATTTTTAGGATTTTACATGCATAAGGACTCCAAGACTTTTCTATAAATACATAAGCTCGTCCAAAACCCTAAAGGAGGAGGCTAATACACAACACAAAGACTCAAAACATATATTTTAGAGAGATCAAATGAGGAAGATTGAAGAGCGACAAGAGAAGATGAAAGCGGTGACGTCCGAAGACGAAGGGATTCGATTCGGGTTTAATCTTCTAGTTTCTATCTTTAAACTCTAATGATTTCCATTATGTTCATGACATTACTTTCATTGTTTTATTATTTGGTCATGAACTAACTCCATAATTCTAGAGGATGATGTAGCCAATGTTTGAACCTATGTATTGATTGCCAATTTGGTTTTTATAAAGTTATAATTCAGTTTATTTGTATTCTCTTGTATTTAATGCTTCTTGTTTGTTGGCCATAAATTGAGATGATGGATGTTTTGAATCTATCGCTCGAGAGAGAGGGATTTTGAATAGGATCTAGAGAATATAACCTATGAGTTTTATAGAGTTCGGGAGAATCTATAGTTTCTTTGAAGTCGTTAACACAGAATCATAAAAAGTAATGAATTGTTGATTACTAGATTTTTATAGGGATTTCGAAGTCTGTAATTGATAATATTTTCACTATTGCTCGGGAGATGGAGTGGAATACTTTAGGATTTTTGACTTATAAACAACACAACTGAATAAGGATTGAATGACATGATATATATATAAGGGATAACTAGGTGAAATCAGACTCTAGAATCTCTCTATTCATTAGATTATCTTTATCAACGTTTTAATATCTCGTTTCTTTGGTTTTTAGTTTTAATCTTAATTTAATTATTTTCTAAATAAAGTTAGGATTATCAATTATAGTACTTAGTGTGAATTGAATACAATCCTTGTCGGTTCGACACTCTTTCACTCATCTTTACTAAAACTTGACACCGTACACTTGCGGTACGATATAAAATGTCACAATAAGTTTTGCCACTTTCATAGAAACGATTCACAAACCCTAGGAGAACATTTTCAAGTGGAGGGAAATGAAATTCAATCGTCATAAAAAGAGCATATTTGGCAGTATGTGGAGTAACCTGACTTAAGGGGTATGAATTTGTGATGAGCTGAGGCAATAAGAAGTTTTCAGAGGCTAACAACCTGAGGACATTGGGTCAATCTGAACCATAATCTTTTATAAAGTTTCCGAAATCAACTCACCAACTCGTTGACACCGAGAACTATGGGACAAATGTTGGTTGTGGTTTTTCATCATGTTGAAGGTTTGAATACCGATGTGGGGCAAAATGGATATTGTACTTAGTCAAAATGGATAATAAAGGCCCTAGAGTCTGGAGAAACAGACTGAGTTTGACAGATGGACCCGACCTTGTGATACATAAGAGTTCTCCCAAGGATAGAGCATGTTAGGGATGAAGTGAGTTATCATTCTGACACGACCTAATGAAGGAATGATGAATTTTGGGTTATCAGAGAATTTATTGGACCCAACCTGATGAGATCTATGCGTAGCAACCTGACCTGGTTGAAAATTCTAGAGAGAGCTTTGACAAGCATCATTTGTCTTGGTATGTCGACTCGAGGAATAAAAATTAGATCACATGCTGACCTGTATCTAGGTCGTATGATGTATGCCCTAAGTAAGGAGATGAACTTCTAAAGGTCTAGGTCATATGACATATGCCTTATCTAGGACTTTGGGCTTTTAGAAGACTAATGATGACCGAAGTTGATCAACGACTCTCATTTGAGGAAGACTCTACCAGTTGTTCCTAGGATGAAACAGTACTGAAGCAGTTAAATAATAGGTTGTCGCATCAATAATGTGTGTAGCAGTAGTTAATAGGTTGTCATTATGTATTTCTGCTGACAAATGTGGTTTTACCCAGTGGCAATATAACTATTTGTTGAGTGGTTAGAGAAACCATCATGGGGGTGATGATGGTCTGGTAACTACAGCTGACATAATAGGTTGGTAAAATAATGAACTTGGGAGCCTTTATAAAGGAGTTGAAGTCTCAAATTTAAGGGTTAGCAAATTTTATATCTCACAACTTATAGAGAAACTGAGAGTTGAAGAGTTAGTGATAGAGAGAGAAAGCAGGTTAGCACATGATCATCTGAGATATTTATATCGGGCTTGTTGTAAGACCCGAGGTACTTATTTTTTATTCTTGTATTCCCCCACTTGTAACTCGGGTCGGTCTTGACATCGATCAGGAATACAATACACCTCATTTCTCCTGTGGATATAGGTTGAAGCCACTCTCCACTGAACCACCTAAATCCTTGTCTCTATGTTTTTCTTATCTACTTCCTAAATTTACTTTAGGTTCCCTACTAACCAAATAAATTCACTATTTATGTAGGTTTATTCGAAAAGTTATTTTCTCATATTACCCTTCGAACGAAAAACAATCATCAATATATTCTATTAATAAAAATGAAACAACCACCAGAAACCATTGAAAATATGTATATATTATCCATTCCAGTCGTACTTAATACCATTGAAATCTTAATCTCCTGCTCTATACAATGGTACAAATATCACAAGCGTAGAAGTTTCAATTCAGCATATATCTATAATTTAACTTTTAGATCCAATGATTTTATTGTAGATCATTGGTGTGTGGATGTTTCGATGCTGATGATATTGGTACTGTTGTATAAAGACACAGATAAGAATTTCAACAGTATCAAATATAATGTCAAAACCCATTAGAACATAGCAGCAATCGACAACGGTTGCCGGTGATGAAAACAATGGCCGACTTTAAGAAAATATTATTTTATTTACTAAAATCATTTCAAGTAATTAAGGTATAAATAAAAATATATTAAATAAAATGATAATTAGAATCCCACTTAAACTTATAGGGAGATGAGATTGTTCTATTTGTAGTATGTTGGTGAATTGATCATCATAATATGAGCGTTTAGTACCAAGAAGTCAGCATCTCGAGGAAGGGTAAGAAAAGAGCTTTCGCTTACGAAGATGAGTTTTGTAATTAATATAGGAAAGACCCAAGGTCATCGTTAGGGCGAGATCAGGCAGAAGGACCTGAGCCCGAGATGTCCAATCAATCCAACCAGAAGAGGTCATAACCAGAATAGAAGAGGTCATGTTCCGACCAGAAGAGGTCATGACCCGATCAGAAGAGGTCATATTCCGACTAGAATAGGTCATGTTCCGACCAGAAGAGGTCATGTTCTGACCAGAAGAGGTCACGTTCCGACCAGAGGAGGTCATGTCCCGACCAGAGGTCATGATCCAATTCGATATGATGCGAAGATATCAGATTCAGAATGGGCATCAGCAAAGCCGACCCGACGTGGTCCATTATTACCGACCCGAGGATAAAAAGATGTTTAGAGAATCAATGTCATAAAGGACCTCGGGTGTGACCCGACCATACAGATTGGTAAGGTATGACAACTGCTATTTCAAGCCATCCGACCTAGTAGGGCAGGTCGGGGAGATACTGATCAGGTCAAACATAGTGGTATAAGCACGACATGAGAACTTGCACCATCCATAAAGTCTTGATATGACCGAAGCAACTTGCAGGGCTTTCTTCAGACACACGCCACCGAGTGAACATGTGGATACAGGCTGGCACCATAAATTTTGTGTGTGACAGTACCCAAAAAGAGTGACTTAATGAAGTGTCAGATGGCAGACTTCAATTTCGGCAGTGGCAGGTTTTACTTTCGGCAGTGGCAGGCTCACGTGGCTGATGTCACGAGGATGGTGGATCAGTGTTATTTTCCTTAGTATATAAAAGGGTTGAGAGCACTTTTGTAAGGGTTAGCTAATTTTACTCTAAGCTTTGTAAGAAATAAAGAAAACGTTATAACTTTTGTAAGGGTTAGCAAATTTTACTCTAACCTCCGTGTTGGAAATGGGACACCAGTCGCCCTTTTGGCCGTTGGCACTTTTGTTTTGGAACTGCCCTCAGGGCATGTACTTGAACTTACAGATTGTTATTATGTACCTAGTTTGACTAGGAATATTATTTCTGTATCGATGTTAGCCCAATGTGGGTACACTTTTTTATTTAAAAACACTGGGTGTTTTATGTATAAAAATGATATAGAAATTTGCACTGCTGTTGTAAATAATGGTCTTTATATTTTGAATATAAACCAATCTCAAAATGTAACAAACAAAAGGCTTAAAGTAAGTCATAAAGATGAAACTTATATGTGGCATTGTCGTCTGGGACACATAAACAAGACTCGCATATCCACACTTTCGGATAGTGGGTACTTGGACGGATTTGATCCAAATTTATATGACGTCTGCGAATCTTGCTTATTAGGCAAAATGCCTAAATCACCTTTTTGCGGTAAAGGTATACGTGCCACCGAACTGTTAGCCCTTGTTCATAGTGACGTTTGTGGGCCATATCTAGCCAGGCTAGATGTGGATATGAATACTTCGTAACCTTTACGGATGATGCATCGCGTTATGATTATGTGTATCTTATGAAAAACAAGTCGGAAACTTTTGAGAAATTCAAAGAGTTTCGACACGAAGTAGAAAAACAGACCGGTAAAAGTATTAAGACATTACGGTCAGACTGTGGTGGCGAATACTTGAGCAATGTGTTTCTTGACTACTTGAAAGAATATGGTATTCTTTCACAGTGGACTCCTCCCGGAACACCACAATTAAACGGTGTGTCCGAACGGAGAAACTGAACCTTGTTAGACATGGTAAGGTCTATGATGAGTCACACTGAGCTACCTGTTTCCTTCTGGAGATATGCATTAAACAGTGCAATACTTATTTTGAATAAGGTTCCATCAAAGTCTGTTCAACAGACTCTGTATGAGATATGAACAGGAAAGAAACCGGGTTTCTCATTCCTGAAGATTTGGGGTTACTGGGCATACGTCAAACGGTTGGAAGGTACCAAACTAGAACCCAAATCGGATAAATGCCTTTTTGTGGGATATCATAGGGAAACCAAAGGATATTACTTCTATCACCCACGAGAGAACAAAGTTTTTGTTGCTCTACATGCAGTTTTCCTTGAGAAGGAATTCCTAAATGCAGTGATAAGTGGGAGGAAAGAAGAACTCGATGAAAATCCGAGTGATACAATTCCTAGCATAGAATCCTCAACGGAACATGAACAGTTCATCAGGGATGAAGCTGTACCATAATCTTCGAATACACAAGGACCACGTAGGTCGGAGAGAGTCAGAAAACAACCTGAGAGGTATGGGTTTCTGATCTCACCTTATGTAGATATCAATCTCATCGAGGAAGACGTGCCGGCTACGTATGAGGAAGCGATACAAGGTATCGACTCTAGTTTATGGTAAGATGCCATGAATTCCGAAATGGATTCCATGTATACCAACCAAGTTTGGACACTGGTTGATGCACCAGAAGGCGTAAAGCCTATTGGTTGCAAATGGAACTTCAAGAAGAAGACCGACATGGATGGCAATGTACAAACGTACAAAGCTAGGCTTGTAGCGAAGGGTTATCGTCAACGACATGGTGTCGATTACGATGAAACTTTCTCACTCGTTGCCATGATTAAATCCATTCGGATAATGCTTGCTATTGCTGCATATTTCGATTACGAGATATGGCAGATGGACGTCAAAACCGCTTTCCTTAACGAAAACCTGTTGGAGGATGTTTAAATGCAACAGCCTGACGGTTTTATCGTGCCTAAACATGAAAACAAGGTTTACAACTTAAATCGGTCCATTTATTGACTGAAGCAAGCGTCGCGTTCTTGGAACCAACGTTTTGATGAGATCATAAAAGAATATGATTTCATTCAAAACGAGGATGATCCTTGTGTATACAAGAAGGTCACTGGGAGCGCACTAACTTTCATTGTCATTTATGTTGACGATGTATTGCTTATGGGTAATGACATTCCCATGTTAACATCGGTGAAAGCTTGGCTTTCATTAAAATTCTCCATGAAAGATCTGGGAGAAGCAGGCTTTATTCTGGGAATAAAGATCTACCGGGATAGATCTTTAAAACTGCTTGGACTCTCACAGAGCACGTACATTGACAAAGTGTTGAAGAGATTCAACATGGATCAGTCCAAGAGGGGATTGTTGCCAGTGTCACATGGTGTCACTCTATCTAAGGGCATGTGTCATACAACTCAAGATGAGAGAGACAACATGAGTCGGATATCGTTCGCCTCGGCAGTCGGATCGATCATGTATGCCATGATATGTACAGGACCTGATGTCTCCTATGCTTTGAGCATGTGTAGTCACTATCAGGCCGATCCAGGTGAAGGTCACTGGATAGCGGTTAAGAATATCCTTAAGTATCTTAGACGAACTAAGGATGCTTTCTTAATCTATGGAGATGGAGAACTTGAGGTAATTGGGTATACCGATGCAAGTTTCCAAACCGATAAAGACGACTGTAAGTCGCAATCTGGGTACGTGTTTTATTTGAATAACAGAGTAGTGAGCTGGAAATCTTCCAAGCAAGAGACTGTTGCCGATTCAACAACAGAAGCGGATTATATCGCTATAGCTGAAGCAGCAAATGAGGCAGTTTGGATCCGAAAATTCGTTATTGGATTAGGAGTAGTTCCGTTAGCAGCTGAGCCCGTTCCATTGTATTGTGACAATAACGGGGCTATAGCTTAGGCTAAGGAACCGCTGTCTCATCAACGATCCAAGCATGTTCTTCGACGTTTCCATCTGATTCATGAGATCATATATCGTGGCAATGTGAAGATCGAGAATGTCGTATCAGATGACAACATTGCAGATCCGCTGACGAAAGTCATTCCTCAGTAAAAGTTTGAGCGACATGTACATAGTTCAGATGTTAGATGCTTGAGTGACAGGCTAGAGGCCAAGTGTGAGATTGTTGGACAATTATGACCCATAGCGTCACTATTTGTAAAAGACATTATGTTTTTGTACAAATTAATTATGTAGCAAAGGAAATTGCCTTTTATGATTTCGTAAATAGATTACTTAAATTTGTGAATGATGAAAGTCCTTATGATTAGTTATGGATTGAGATGATATGAGACAACATCAATCCACGACGGTTTAATCATTAAATATCCCTAGCCGTAGTATTATCGAGACTGGACATCGATAATGCGGAATAGACTAGTATCGTACTTGTGCGTGTTATGGAAGCGTAACAACATAGTTCTCATATATTTAAGTGTTGGATACTTATGCAAGTGAGGTAGGAGGTTGTATGACTATGTGTCTTTGGGAGTCCGCATCAGGGTAACAACATAGTTCTCATATATTTACGGAAAACAGCTTCGCTCTGGATAGACCCCTCGGAATCCCATTGGTAGTATGACTATGTGTCTTTGGGAGTCCGCATCAGGGTAGGTGTATTTGGTCTTAACCTGAGACTTGCATCGCTAGTACTTGCGACAATCAATACGCTTTGGTTTTGGTCGTCCAGGACTTTAACAGGTTCTGTGTACGCCTCTTCTGGGTTTATTGAGAATCGTAGTGTATTGGGTGTGATGTCAAGCCGGAAGTATCACTTAAGTCATATGGAGATGATGGTCACGCAGGGATACATAACTGGTTCTCTAAAGGGTTGCAACCGTCGGGATAATATGACTAGGTCATGATTATCCGATAATAAAGAGACTAGTTGCTAGTGATCTGATATATGCTTCGTACGGGGCAGACACTATTCCAGCCCCAGGCCTTGCATGTGACATCCGATACTGGATTGATATACGCAATACTATGTAATGTATACTATGCCTGACATAGATTATATATTCCATTAAGAATATTTCTGGAGAATTGGGTAGGCATGGCGCTTTGTTAGAAGCCAACCGTGTCTCGTAAATCGGTAAAAACGTAGTACTAGGTACGTACGTGTTCGGATAGTCCGACGACTAGATTTACTGCCAACATATCCAGGGATCTCTTGGGTCGCTTCCCGAAGATTCAACGATGACGTATGATTCGAACTTTATTAATCTGGGATTAATAGCGGAGAGACTTTATCTGGGATAAATTACTATTTGAAGAGAGAACGATTAATTTGGAATTATCGATAAAATAATATATTCGATATATTATACGAAATTGGATTTCGACGCGGAATTAAAATTAGATTTTAATTCGGGCTAACGAATTGATTTAGAATTAATTCGCAAGCAACGTGAATAGTAATTTTGCTAAGCATGATTATTTAATTAAATTTGATTTAATTACGACGCAAATGAAAATTCGTTAATTCGGAATTAACGAAACCGAGCCCGGAATGTGTTTGCGAGGCCACTTCGATTTCGAATCAAGTTCGGCCCACAAGTCATATCGCGAGTCACATCACTTGTCACTTTAGTGATAGATGTCAAGTCACCTTTTTGGTGAGTGACATGCAGTCACTAGTCATGATAGAAGTTGGTGTGGGCATTTAATGGATTTTTGGAGCCAAAATTTTGGGTTGACTTTTGAATGATATACCAAATATTTTTGTAAAGGATATTCATTATTGTTTTAAGAAAACAAAACACAAAAACAAAGAAAACTCTTTCTCCCAAAATTAGCCATTGCCGTTAGCCTTGGAGGAAGGAAGAAGAATAGTATTTCTTCCAATCTTGCTAGCACAAACAAAGGATCAATACAAGGTGATAGGGAAACCGAACTTAGAGCTAGGAATCCTTTGGAAGCTTGGAGCTTGTACATCTTCATCAACAAAATCTTTCCTTGGCCGAAAGCTTGAACAAAGAGAAAATTTTTGTTGTTCTTCGCATCCAAAAATCGTTCAATGTAAGTGTGATTCCGCCTCACTTCTTTAAGTATTCATTTTATTTCTATGCTTAAATGATCTTGGGTTTAACCTAGAAACCCAAAAATGGTATCAATGAGCCATTTTGAGCATGAAATATACTTAGGGTAAAATTTGGGTAAATTGGATTTGAGCATGTTTTGACTAAATTACTTCTTTGAGCATGCTTGTATATGGATGACATGGAGTTGTTTGCGATCAATTTTGTGAAAAATGGATTGGATCAATTTTTCCCCTTAATCTTGGCACGGCCGAGAGTTTGGTACCCTATATAGTCATGGTATTTTTTGTTCCTTTGATCATTGGATGACTTGAAACAATTGGGAATGTTCATTTGTAATTCAATCGGATTGAAAACGAAATCGGACATAAAAACCCCATGAATGCCGTGAGTTACCTAGCATGAAATGAGATGATTTTTTATTAAAAAATGTTGGACATGAGTTGAACAAATTAATACATGATTAATTGATTAAATTTGTATTTTGGAAATATTAATTTAGATAATCAATTAATGTATTACACTTGAATTAATTGAATTTTGAAATTTGGAATATTGAAATTTAATTAATTGGGCTTGATTTTGAATTGGGCTTATAATTGTTGTATTTGGGCATAATGGGCTTGGTTGGGCCAAGTTGGTTTAGGCCAAATTAGATTGGATCCAAATTGGGCCTAAATCATTCCATTAAGTCCAAATATAACAAATGGGCTTTAAAAGTTTAATTGGGCCTAATGGGCCTAAATTTGTTTCTTGGCAAATAAGGGTGATTCCTTAATTGGGTTTTGGTATTTGGGTTTGACCCATATTGACCAAAGCCCATGCCTTATGAAATCAGTTGAAAGCCCATTGGACTTTAATTAAACAACATTGGATGTTAATTGGGCTTTGAGACCCGTTTAGATTAGATTTGGAATCTAAGTCGTTAAAACGCATTAAAAAGTGTAAATATTTAATTTGGAATTAAATAAATGAATTAGTATTGAATACAAATTAAATTAGATTTAAAGAGTAGTTCGATATAATTCAAGAATTCGTACTTTGAGTACTTATTCTAAAACGAGTTGGACTCGCGCAAATCAAATTATTGTTTGAACATTGGATGATCACTAATATTCAAAGATTAATTAATTGGATTATATTGATTGAATTACATGCTATGAATGAATACATGGATGTGTTGAATTAATATCACATATCGGATGGATATTAGAAGGGAAATGGCAATTTTGGAAATTGTTTTAAATTTAGAATTTATAAATTGGACCTGCGTGTCCAGCCTTTTCTCTCATTGATTCTTTGTATTCTCTTCTCACCTAATTCCCCTCAATGTAATGAGGTTTCTATTATTGTATTATGTAATTAGGTAGAAGTAGAATAGTGCTAGCCAGGGAGAGGAAATGGAGTGATTTGTTCTAGGAACAATTGTTAAATATCCATCCGCATATCGTTATTAATTTACTTTCCGCGCCTTATTATTCTTTTAGAATGCATGCTTAAGGGTGTATGATGAGACCTAACAAAGATAATAAATTGGTTTCCAATTTACGTGAAAAAACCCTCAAAACATATTAAGCGTTTTTCCTTCCATTGAGTGATTCTTACTCAAGATCCAAAATTGGCACTGGTTTGTTGGCCAAAGTCAAGACCTTTGTCAATTACGGATGTGTTTGAATCATGAAAGCTTTGTTCCATATCGGTGTCTTGTCCAAGTTGTGATTTGTTGGCCAAAGTCAAGATCACTTCTTATCCATCGACATTGATTACGAAGCTTTCCAAGGTCAATTGGTCCCGCTTAACTGGAATCATTAAGCTTGTTGTGCCAAAGCCAAGGCTTAGTTGATTCAGAGGAAAAGGTTAGGAAAATATATTGGATATATTGGCATATATATTGTATATATGTTTCGGACTTGGAGGTCCACCTACCGGATCTAGGAATTGGATAAGATCCAATTGATCTTCGAGATCTACCTAGTTAAATATCATACAGCTTGTTGGCCAAAGTCAAGGTTGTGTGTTATTTAACGGGATCCTAGCCCACTAGGAAACTAGGTTTCCCGAGTACTCCACAGAGGGTTAGAGGCTCGCCGAAAAATAGTGGGAGGCTAGTATTGAATTTGCAATTTCGTTCAAATTCTTAGCTTTACACGCTTTCAAAATTATTTCGTCAAAATTATTTTATTAGTTGGACTAATATTGTGTTATTTTTCTTGTAACAGTTAGACTGTACCCTTACATTGTTAATTGGATAGTTGGACTATCGCAATTAAAATGACTGGAAAGAACAGTGTCCGGGACATCATCATGGGCGATAATCTCTTTAACGGGACTAACTTTTCCGATTGGAAAATGAATATAAGGATAGTCCTTGGATCCGAGAGGCTGTTATATACTATAGAGAGACCTCTTGGGCCTAAGCCCAGATCTGATCAGTTGCTCGAGATAGAGCTTTGGAAGACTCATAGCGATGACAACGCAACTGCTCAATCTATTATGCTTGCTGCTATGACTCAGCAATTCCGTCGACAGAACAAGGGATTGGATCCCTATAACATGTTGGCGAAGTTGAATGATCTACACCGATCAAATCTTAGATTGCAAAGATATGAGTTACAGAAGAAGCTCTTCTGCGCTCGGATGTCGGAGGGTACATCTGTTGAACATCATGTGACACAGATGATTGCCGATATCGAGCAACTTGGACAAATGGGGATTGTCTTTGAGATAGAGACCTCTATAGATTTGATCTTACAGACTCTCCCCGACACTTGGAGTGGGTTCATCATGAACTACAATATGATGAACCAAGAGCAGACTCTTGGAGAGTTGATGTCGACGCTGCGTGAGGCAGAAAATGAGCTTCTTAAGGGCAAGAAGCGCAAGGCGCACTTCGCTTCTACATCTCAGACTCTGAGGGCTGGGCCCAAGGCGACTGGAGGTGTCAAGAAGAAGAAGAAGAAGAGGGGCAAGTGATGAGCGGAAAATATATTAATATTTACCGCCCCTTTAACTTAATATTTTCTTTAGTTTCTCGGGTTTGATGAACGTTTTGATGTGTTTTAGTTTATTTTGCAAATAAAATAATATTGGATCTCAATGAAATCTTTTAGGACGAAATATGGGATGAAATATGGGTCAAATAAGGGCAATTATTGGACTTGATATTTTAATTTTGGAGATTGGAAACTTGAAATGGCGTTTTTGACGAAGTGTAGTTTTGGAAATTCCAATTTTGCGCATCTGTCATATTTTGGGCATAACATTTTTCTCCGATATCGGATTGAGCTGATTCAAGTTCCAGATTAAAGAAAACTCAAATATCTACATCTTTTAAAAACAAAATAATTTCGAATTCTGAAGATTTCATGCCCGAAATTGATGAACCATCCAGAAGTGTGTTGTGTGTAATTATTAATGCACTTTCAATCATTTTCAAAGCAAAAAAATAAATTAATAAATAAATAATAAAAATTATCAAATCATCACCAAACATGATAAGAGATTAGTGGAGCAATTAATAATGGATTTGGTGGAGCAATTAGTGGAGCAATTAATAATTGATTTGGTGGATGATTTGATGGAGGCAAAATTTTGCCTATAAATACCAAGCCATTTCATTTGTAAAATTCATACTTTCTTCTAAGGAATTCCTTAAGAATACTAAGAAGATTGTATCTTATTTGTTTATTTACAGCTTTCAGTAATTAATTTCCGTTTTCGCACTTTCTTTTCTTTACTTTTCAGTTTTTACTTTACGTAATTTACTTTTACGCACAATACTTTTCTTTCTTTAATTTTCAGCAATTTACTTTCAGCATTTACTTTTCAGCAATTTACTTTCAGCATTTACTTTTCAACAATTTACTTTCAGCATTTACTTTTTAGAAATTTACTTTCAGCAATTTATTTTCAGCATTTACTTTTCAGTAATTTACTTTCAGCATTTACTTTTCAACATTTAATTTTCAGTATTTAATTTCAGCATTTACTTTCCGTCATTTAATTTTCAGTATTTAATTTTCAGTATTTTACTTTATGTCTTTTATTTTATTTAAATTTTTTTTACTACCCGTAAATATGTGTCGTAACTAAGCCAGTTATCTGGGGTTGTGATGAAATCCAATATCACCGGTTTATAAGGGGTTAAATTATAGTTTGGGTAATTTAAAGGTTTACTTATTAAGTCTTAAGCTTAATGCGTCTTGTTAATTGGCCACTAATAAGATTGATGTGGTAAATCTAAAATAAACTTGACAAAGGATTTTAGGTTTCAGCCTTAGATCTAATAGCCCACGATCTTCCTTGAGGATAGATAACCCTTTAATAGATTTCCTTACAGGATAGACATATACCTGTCGGGCGGGGGTAGCCATAATTGGAACTTAAACTTAATGAATCCAGATAATTTGGTTGACATAGACATATGGTTCAATTGGGTAAAAGGGGTATTTACGTCTGACTATCGACATAGGCTTTTGCATAATTTAGTGTTCCAGGTTAGTAAACCTATTTATACACAAACATAAAATAACCACTTCATCTTTAAAATGATATTGGAAGAAATCACAAACCTAGATAGTTTTTAATATTGAATTTTCTTAAATCTACTTTCGAACAATTTTATTTACTTGTTTTTAAATTTAGAATCATCACCATTTCAAATCAATCCAACAACCTGTTAGATACTAGTAATCATTTGACCTCATAAAATTAATAGATTAGATATTAAGTCCTCGTGGGATCGATATTTTTAAACTACTTGAACGATACGTGCGCTTGCGTTATACGTGTGTGTTTACGCCGGTCAAGTTTTTGGCGCCGTTGCCGGGGACTTATTTATCTTTTACTATTATTTTAGGGGTTAGATACGTTACTTGTATCTAATTTATTTTTACTTATTATTACTATTTTCTTGTGTTTCAGGTTCTCAGAAACTACATGAGACGAACCAGAAGCTTTGAACTTCGACCGCTTGACCCAGAAATTGAAAGAACCATCAGACAGTTGAGAATGGAAAGGCGAGAAGGCCAAGAAGCTTTAGTCAACATGGAACCTGAACCGTTGGAGGTTGCACCACCAATTCCCATTCGAGACGGAACCATTCCGGTGGTTGACAGACTCATTTCCTGTATTGTACTTCCTCCCTTACCAGCAAATGCGTGTGACATCAAAACATGTATTCAGATAATTCAGCAGTCAGTTCAGTTCGGGGGGAACGCCACTGAAGATCCTAATGCCCACATCAGTAACTTCTTGGAATTTTGCGATACTTTCAACTACAACAGAGCATCAAAATAAGCAATGAGACTGCGAGTTTTTCCATATTCCCTAAAAGACAGAGCTAAAACTTGGCTACATTCACTACCAACAGGTTCTATCACAACTTGGAACACTTTAGCCACCAAATTTCTTGCAAAGTACTTTCCACCAGCCAGAACCGGAAAGCTAAGGAATGACATCACATCCTTTGTACAACAAGATTCAGAATCCCTATGTGAAGCTTGGGAAAGGTACAAAGATTTGCTTCGGAAATGTCCTCACCATGAAATTCCAAAATGGCTTCAAGTCCAAACATTCTATAATGGACTTTCTGGAATAATGAGAACCACAATCGATGCTACTGCTGGAGGAGCTTTAATGGCAAAAGGAGAAGATGAAGCCTGGGACCTAATCGAAGAAATGGCCAACAACAATTCTTTATGGCCAACAGAAAGGAGCATGATCCAAAGAATTGCAGGAATTTATGAAGTTGGAGCCAACACAGCACTGAATTCCAAGCTAGATGTGATTTGCAAAAATCTGGAAACTCTTAACATAAAAGTTAATGGTGGATCCACAAGTTCACCATTTGGAGGAGCACTTGAGTCAGAATCTTTCAACCAACATAAAGAAACGGTGAATTATGTCAATAATTTCAACAGACAGGGGAACAATCCATATTCCAACACCTACAACCCATGGTGGATGAATCATCCCAATTTTTCATGGAGCAACAATTCAGGCCAACAGCAGAACTATCCACCACCTGAATTCCAACAACAGAACAAAAGCCAGGAGCAGGCAAATGAACCAGGAATAACAGTGGTGTTGACCCACTTGAAAAAGATAGAAGCAAAACACGACTCTCAAGCAGCAAGATATGATGCTATGTTTGAATCTCAAGCAGCAAGATATGATGTTATGTTTCAATCCCAAGCAGCATTAATTCAAAGTCAATCAGCTTCTATTAAAGCACTGGAGAATCAAATTGGACAACTGGCCAATGCTCAGAGTTACAGACCGTCAGGTACCCTTCCTAGCAATACAGAGCCAAATCCAAGGAACATGGGAATGAGCAATGTCATGCCATCATGTTAAAAAGCGGTATTGAAATCAACAAAGATGTTGGAATCAAGGGAACAACAATTGAAGATTTTCTAAAAGAAACAAGCAACAGATGGAGGAAAAAGAAGCAAAGGAAAAAGAACAGATCATTCCACCTCCACCTTTTCCTCAACGTTTTCAGAAGAACAAATTGGACAAGCAGTTTTCTCGGTTCCTGGAGATCTTCAAAAATCTGCATATCAACATTCCATTTGCAGAAGCGTTGGAACAAATGCCTAGCTATGCCAAATTCATGAAAGACATTCTTTCACGAAAAATGAGATTGAGAGATTACGAGACAGTAGCATTATCAGAAGAATGCAGCGCTATCATTCAGAGGAAACTTCCCCCAAAGTTGAAAGATCCTGGCAGTTTCACTGTTCCTTGCACCATAGGAGAACATGACTTCGGTAAGGCTCTGTGTGATTTAGGTGCAAGTGTTAACTTGATGTCTTTTTCTATTTTTAGGAAATTACAGATTGGAGAAACAATGCCAACTTCAGTCTCACTACAACTTGCTGATAGAACGCTCGTATTTCCAAGAGGCGTAGTTGAGGATGTGCTGGTCAAGGTTGACAAATTCATTTTCCCAGTGGATTTTAGTGTCCTTGATATGGAGGAAGACGAAGACGTGCCGATCATTCTGGGGAGACCATTCTTGGCTACAGGTCGAACCATTATTGATGTATAAAAAGGAGAATTAACCATGAGGGTACATGACCAAGAAGTAACATTCAATGTTTTCAAGGCCATGAATTTCCCAGATGATGAAAAGAAGGAGGAATGTTTCAAACTTGATGTGATACACAGTACCATTCAGAACTCCAATGCAATGCAAAGTTCTATTGACAAACTTAAAACATGTCAATCGCCTGTGGAGCCTGAAGATAAAGCGTCTTGTGCACTGAAAAAGCCAATTCTTGCACTACAAGCAACAAAAGAGAAAAAGTTCCACCAGCTCAACGAATTGGAGGAATTTCACAATCAGCCTTTTGAGGATGCAAATTGTACAAGGAAAAGGGCAAGAAAAGACATTATGAGAAGTTAGTGCGCATATAACTGGAACCAGGGCAGAAGTACTGTTAAACAAATCAATGGTGAAATTCTTCCCATGGAAGCCAAAATCACGGTGGTCAGGTCCACTTGTGATCACCAAAGTTTTACCAATAGAGCCGTTGAGATACATGATCCTGACTCCAACAAGACTTTCAAGGTTAAAAACAAGCGTGTCAAGCACTACTGGAGAGAATCATTTGAGCGATAAAAGAAAGTGTTACACTTTCAGATCCAGCTTAACGTTCGAGAAGTCAAGTCTGGCTCGACGTTAAACTTAGCGCTCGCAGGGAGGCAAACTATGCAATTTGTGTAAATATTATGATCTGGGGTGTTTTATTTTTGTGTGTTTAATTTTTGCAGGTTTAGTCATTCACGATGGAAGAAGTTCTCGCAAATCTCACAAGCAATTTCCTTCTCTCCATCAAAACTCTCTGATGAAAGTCTACAAAGCTCGCTTAGAACGGATGAAGACTACTACATCCATGGTGTTCCTAATGATATTCGTTGGGTAATTGAAGCACGAGTCCAATTGGCAGGTGAGTCTTCTGACTCTTTTATTTCACATCTGCCGGTTTTGGAAAAAGCACCTATGCAAAGAAATGTAGAGCTAACAAATGGATGTTTGTTACAAATGTGCACGCTGGAATTGCAATACTCGTTGTCGTTCTTTAGGAATGGTGTCCTGATAATCACGAAGACAAAATTAAATATATTAGGGATGGCTTGAGTAAGGACTCTTTAGATGATATATTTTCAACTCTTGAGATGCATCCCAGTGGATATGTTCACATAGTTATTCGTAAATTACATACACAATTCCAAAAGAAAGACAAT
>SKCR01029837.1:0-37868 GCA_019454045.1 Zanthoxylum bungeanum
AAAATGGTCGAATTAAAGCTGTGTGTTGGCAATTGTCTTGGTTTACACCAACGGCAGAACAGTTCAAGACTATGGATCACTGGTTTGCCAAGTAAATCCGATTGTCATTCACTAGGAAAGGTTCAAGGCGAAAGCTACCTATTTCGATGCAGCTTTAGTTCATGGTAACTCTCTCAAGTTTCTACATGAATATTTGAATAATTGTGGGGGATTGTTGGAAATTTTTTAAATGTTCATTAAGGATATTTGTGTCTTTTTGATACTAGGGGTGCATGGGAAGGTTGCAATCTTTGGGAGGGTTGCATCCCACCCCAAGGGGTGCCCTTTCGGCACCCCCCATGCCTTATAAAAGAGGCAAACATATCAAAAAAGGACATGGAACTAAAAATCAGATTTTAGTCACTGGTTTTCCTTTGTTTTGAGAGAGAGTTACTTCTATCTTCCTAGTTCATATACTTGTCAAATGGATGTAAAGACGGCATTCTTGAATGGTGAATTGGTTGAAGAAATCTACATGGAACAACCAGAAGGGTTTAGTGTTCCTGGACAAGAACAGAAGGTGTGCAAACTTGTAAAATCCTTGTACGGATTAAAACAAGCACCTAAACAATGGCATGAGAAATTTGACAAAGAAATGTTGTCAAGTGGGTTCAAAATTAATGAGTGTGATAAGTGTGTGTACACCGAATCAACTCAAAAAGGATATGTCATTGTGTGTCTCTATGTAGACGATATGCTGATAATTGGTAGTAATCATGAAATGATTCAGTGTACCAAAAACGTGTTATCCAGCAGATTTGATATGAAAGATTTGGGAGTAGCTGATGTGATCCTAGGAATTAAGATTTCTAGGACATCAGACGGATATATATTATCTCAGACTCATTATGTTGAGAAGATACTTGATAAATATATCAAAGGGGATCTAAACGTGGCAATAACCCCTGTGGACTTAACTCTTCCTCTATCAAAGAATATTGGTTCAAGCGTATCGCAATTAGAGTATTCGAGAATCATCGGAAGTCTGATGTATCTCACGAATTGCACACGACCTGACATCGCTTAAGCTGTGAACCAATTTAGCAGATATACGAGCAATTCAGGACATAACCACTAGAAAGCCATAGTAAGAGTTTTGAGGTATCTGAGAGAAACTTCAAAATATGGGCTATATTACGAGAGATATCCTGCTGTATTAGAGGGATACAGCGATGCTAACTGGATATCTGATACGGTGGATTCCAAATCTACGAGTGGATTTATTTTCACACTTGGTAATGCAGCCGTGTCATGGAAATCCTCGAGGCAAATATGTATTGCCCGATCTACTATGGAATCAGAGTTCATAGCGTTAGACAAAACAGCAGAAGAAGCATAATGGCTTAGAAACTTCCTGAAGGATATTCCTAATTGGCCCAAACTGGTGTCAGCGATTAGCATACATTAAGATAGCCAATCAGCTATTGGGAGAGCCCAGAATACAATGTATAATGGTAAGTCTCGACACGTACGTCGAAGACATAATACCATACGTCAACTGCTCTCAAGAAGTATAATAATGATCGATTATGTTAAGTCGAAGGAAAACCTAGCGGATCCACTAACTAAAGGTTTACCTAGAGAGCAAGTTGAGAAGTCATCGAGGGGAATGGGCTTGAATCCTATAATCTAAGAATTGTCACTGTGGAAACCCAACCTAGCTGACTGGAGATCCCAAGATCTAGGTTCAAAAGGGACAACAGAAACTTTGTGCAATTCAAAACAAGCACTGAAGAGTTTTGTACTCTTTCCCATTACGATAATGACGTTGAGTGCTGTCTGTCATTGGTTAGGATAAGGTAAGGCTTTTAATGATCACTATATTAGGAGATGAGTCCTAATGGGGGTAAAGACAGATTACCTCTTCATAATAGATCACATATTTCAAGTAAGAAGTGAGGCCGCTTCCATGGGAACTTTTAAAGGCGGGTTACTCTAAAGTGTTTGATGAATCCAGGACCGTTGTTCAGGGCCGAAATAACCACAATCGTAGAACGGGAAAATGGTCGAATAAAAGCTGTGTGTTGGCAATTGTCTTGGTTTACACCAACGGTAGAACAGTTCAAGACTATGGGTCACTGGTTTGCCAAGTAAATCCGATTGTCACTCACTAGGAAAGGTTCAAGGTGAAAGCTACCTATTTCGATGCAGCTTTAGTTCATGGTAACTCTCCCAAGTGTCTCCATGAATATTTGAAGAATTGTGGGGGATTGTTGGAAATTCTTCTAAATGTTCATTAAGGGTATATATGTCCTTTTGGTTGCTTTGGGTGCATGTGAGGGGTACAACCCTTTGGAGGGTTGCACCTCACCCCAAGGGGTGCCCTATATGCACCCTTTCATGCCTTATAAATATGGCATTATATCCAATTCAAGAGGATAGAAAGAGATCTGATATTTGTTTTGAGTCATTTGTTGTGTTTTGGTTTTGAGAGAGAGTTCCACCATTCCTAGTTCATACACTTGTCAATGAGTGCTCCTTGGAAAAGAAGAAACCAAGTTATCCTGGGATAACATTGGCCAATTGAGAATCTGTAAAGCACATGTGACGGGGTTAATAAGTTCTTAAGGACAGATGATTATCTCGACTTGGATTTATCAGGTTTCTTTTTTCTGATTTCTACATTTTAGGATTTTCATAATTTAATTAGTATTTCCTGGTTGAATTGTTTGTATCATGTAGTTTTATTGTTTAATGACACTATTCGGCCAACACTTGAAACTATAACCATAAACATGAAATTGTTTATTGGCTATAGTTTTAGTTTAATGCTGCCATTTTCATATTATTTTTAAGCATTAAAATAGTTTCAAATTATTACCTAATGTTTCAAGTTTAGTGGTCATGATTTCAAGTAAATGGTTAAATGAGGTGATTTCAAATTTATTAGTGTTGGTTTTAAGTTTAATGATTATAATTTAAGTTTAATGATCATGAAACTTGAAATATTTGGCAATAACTTGAAACTATTTAATGCTTGAAAAATAATATGAAACTGATAGCATTAAACTTGACATTAGAACCATAAAACTTGAAACCAATACCAATAAATTTCAAATCACCTCATTTAACCATTAACTTGAAATTATGACCATTAATCTTGAAACACTTGGCAATTATTGAGTGTAACAACTACCATTGGACTGTGGATTAAGTTTTTATGGTAGATCATTTGGCAATAACAACATTAACAAATTCTAGGGATTGCAAATACTCAAAAATCAATGCATTCTTTATAAATACGTTTCATCAAACAATGGAGTAGACATACTGAAGAAAAAAAGTGTTAATTTAATCTTACTTGGTGAAGTTACTATCCCCAAATACAATCCCTCTAGCTAACTCGTGAAGCTGAAATTGGGAATACGATCTAGTTCCAACCAACTCGCCTAACTCAAAATATTTCCTTGGTGAAAATTGGAAGGATCTTGATGCAAAAAATGGCGGGTCTGGAAAACTTTCGGAGCAAAAATATGCAAACCCATGCACATTACAGTGAATAAACAATGGAGAAGTGGTGAACTTCGTTTTGTTGCCTTTGTTAATATTGAAACGACAACGTTTCTATCAACAATGCATTTATGACATCATGTATTTTTAACAATATTAATATTTTTGATGTAATTTTAAACATAAGGGTAAAAATGAACTTATTAAAATTAAGTTTCAGCTAATTCCATACTTAACCCAATTGTGAGTAAAAAATTTGATCATATCCCTGTGAAGACATGCTTAACAAAAGCTCCAGCAAAATTAATAATTAGAACGAATCCTTTCATACTGGGCACTTGTGCATATGATTCAATGAGAACTGCAGTCACAATCACCATCAATTGTCTCACCAATGATGCAGCCAATCGTCCCTTCGATAGAAGTTGTTTTATAAAATCTACAGTATTCAATTCAATTCAGAGAAGGACAGACCATTGGCGGAAATCTCGCTACAATATAGTGATCTCGTCATACCATTGTAATATTTTATACAGTAGTTGGAAGTTTCTACCATTTTTTCACAATAAATTACTATTTAGCAATGTCATTAGTCCCAGGTTACCCAAGCTCAAGTAAATAATAAATTTAAACTAATTCTGAATCTGAATAGAATGAAACGTAGCCAAGTACAAGAAAATTAACAATAAGAGGCCAAACATCCATCCCCACAAGACAAAACAAACATAAAACAAAGTCAAAAATATTTTCACCACAACCTTTTGAGTCTCTGTGTTATTTAGAAACAAACAATTGGACTACTTTCAAGTTCCTTTAATCCAACAAGTAGCAATTAGTCAGCAGTGACATTCTCCTCAATAATCTCCCGTATTTTCCTATTGTAATCACCCTTGTTCTCGCTAGACATCTGTGCCGCCTCCAAATTTGTAGGAGAGTTCGGATTTGGCTCACCAAGCAGAGAAAATCTTCTATGCAACAGTGGTACCACGTCATCCATGCAACAAGCCAATCACCCACTGCCACGCGTGCCAAAAATTAAAAAATAATTAAAAATAGGTGAAGAAACTCTCCATCTCATTATTTAATTCGCTTGTAGTATCACGTCACTCATACCACTATTACACTAAAGAATCTCTCCACCTAACAATGAATACAATCAAAACATGGCAAATAAACATAAAATTTGAGGCATGAAAATCATTTATAAAGTGATCTAAAGTTACAATAAGCCACGAACAGTATGGGGCTTTTTTAGCCCTTAAAAGAGAGCCCTGCATTAAATAACAGGAACCAAAGCTTCAATACCAAAATTTCATTTAATGGTTCAAATGTTTATTTACTAAATTTAAACTAATAAAAAAAATATTAAATAAATAATAACAAAATAATAGCAAAATATATTTTACATTAAAATACATTGTTTCAAATCTATTATCTTTAGTTTCAATTTTAATGGTTAGCAAACGCTTAACTTAACAAATTATTAATCTAATTTAATATTAACCGAACTTTGCTTAATTAAATTTTACTTATGTTTTGCATGTAGTAAATTTCCTAAATATATGAAAATATGCATGCAAATACATATATGAATATGACTTTTAGAGTTGAAAGGTCTTCTTGGAGAGTCATGACTCCTAAAAGAGTGTATACTTAAATATAAGGGTACCTTTAGAAGGCAACCCTTCATGTCTATAAATAAAGGCATAATGATCTCATTTTTTTTTATGATTGAAAAAGATATACATTTCTTAGAAAGTCTAAGTTCCTTCCAAATTGAAAGAGTTTCACCATTTTGTCCAAGTTCGTGTTCTTGGTTCAAGGAGTGCCCCTAAATCAAGAAGTTGCCAAGAATCCTGGGAGAACGTTAGCCACGAGATCCGTAGCGCACCGAGGCGGGGCTAATAAGTTCTTAAGGACAAAGTTATTACTCGGCTTGGTATTATTTTCTTCTTCATCCACACATTAATTTCAGGTTTGTCTAAAATCTTTAATTTATGTAATGTATACATCATGGTTGTTGTTGATTATTGATCTTTTATGAATTATGCATGTTATAGTATTAGCAACACAAACCTCCAACAATCTTAAGAACTTATTAACCTTTGTGTTGTATATTTGATTTTTGCATGATTCGTAAGTTATAGAAAATTTTACTGCAATTTATAATAATCTATATATATGTTTGTAATAAATTATTTCGTATGATCTTCAGAGGCTTTACGCAAGCCATGCAATTGGGTTTTTATTAAGGATTTAGTAATATATGTGAAGGGATGAATATATGGTTGAATTTACCTTACGACTGGAAAGAAATCTGAAAAAAAAATAAAAAAAATAATAAAAAAAAGATTAACGAAAAGGAAATATATATATGATAGTTTTCGTCGAGAATGTAGTGATAAATGTATATGATTTTGAAACTGTGTTTGCAGTAAGTTTGGTTTATTAAAATGTAATGGCAAACATACTATCACGGCAAAAAAACCGACCGAACCGAACCGAACCGAACCGCGCCCACCCCTACTATCACCTTATATATGCCGCCTTTTCGCATGCATCACGCCGATAGCGTCTAGCCCAAAAACTTCAATTTCATGTAATTGATGAAATTAATATTAACTAACACAAACGAGTCTATCGATAATCAAAGCCCTATTTTTCTTAATTTTAAAATTAGAATAAATGTTTTTTCGTTGTTGGTTAAAGCCAAAATATTGAACATCGGTAGTATTTAGGCCATTGTTAAGGGAATTGTCAGAACATAAATTTATTCATTTTCCTGTAATAATGGTGCATCCGCAATTTACATGCAATAAACTTGGTTCAATTTTGGACATTTTGATTGATTGCATAATCATGACTGATATTGATTTGTCTTGGTTGATATAATAAAAATCAATAATTTTAGTATTTTGAAATAAAAACATATACTTAGGTTTATCTATATTATAGTTAAAGAATATGCAGTTAACATTGTAGAATATATGTAATTATATTAACTTAATAAAACCATATACTGAATTTTTATAAACTTGGTAGTATAGGTTTAAGTTAGTATAAAGATACTCAATTATCACATGCATACACCTAGTTTTATTGTGATAAAGTTGAAAGTTATTTGTTAATTATATGTTACATACTTGGTTGAGAATTAAAAGTGTAAAAATACACAAGTAATTCCATCCAAGATTGATTGAATTTTTTATTTATATTTGTAATATCATTATATTTTTGTAAAATTAATGAAGTGTAATTCTAAGTTTGACAGAATATCACTTTGAACAAGATCATTCGTTGATCGTTGTGCAATTTGTCTTTCGTAGACTAATTGACCCTTGTTGATTAATTTCAGTTACAAATGGCCAGCGGAAACATCACCGTACCGGTCTCTCATGGAGAAAAGCCGGAGAAATTTGGTGGAGCAAATTTCAAACAGTGGCAGAGCAAAATGCTGTTCTACCTGACAACTCTCCAGTTGGCTAAATTCCTCAAAGATCCTCCGGGTCCTGTGAAGGGTGAATCAGAAATGGCCAAAGAAGAGCGAGAGCAGACTTGGATGTCTGGAGACTTCCTGTGCAAGAACTACATTTTGGGTGGTCTTGACAATACCCTGTACAATGTGTACCAAGGCATGACTTATGCGAAGATTCTCTGGGAATCTCTCGAGAAGAAGTATAAAACCGAGGATGCCGGACAAAAGAAATTTGTCGTGGGTAGGTTCCTGGACTACAAGATGGTAGATTCAAGGACGGTGATGTCTCAGTTGGGTGAGCTACAGTTGATCATTCATGAAATACTGGATTAGGGAATGAAACTCTGTGAAATGTTTCAAGTTGCCGCCATAATTGAAAAGTTTCCTCCATCATGGAAGGACTTCAGGAGCTATCTGAAACATAAAAAGAAGCAGATGAGCCTTGAAGACCTCAGTGTTCGATTGAGAATCGAGGAGGACAACAGGATGTCCGAGAAGGCCAGCTACAAGACTATGGAGTCTAAGGCCAATATCATTGAGGGTGTGAAGGGTAGCAAGAAAAGAAAGAACAGTGGAGCTGATTCTTCGAACAAGAAGTTCAAGGGGAAATGCTACAACTGTGGAAAGAGCGGTCATATGTCAAAGGACTGCAGAAGCAATAAGTCTCAGGACAAGGGTAAGAAAAAGAAAAATGAGGCCCATGTCACTGAAGGTGAGCAGCTGACTGATGAGATCTCAGAGATGGAACTATCAGCAGTGGTAACCGAAGCTAACATAGTTGGGAATCCGAGAGAATGGTGGGTAGACACTGGGGCTACTCGTCATATATGTGCAGATAGTAAGATGTTTTCCATGTACCAGAAGGTCGATGGCGGCGATCATCTAACAATGGGAAACTCATCTACCTCTCAAGTGGTTGGACAAGGCATAGTGGTTCTGAAGATGACATCCGGAAAGGAGCTGACATTGAGAAATGTACTGCATGTTCCAGATATTCGGAAGAACTTGGTATCGGGCTCTCTTCTTAGTAAGGCTGGTTTTAAGCTAGTATTTGTTTCTGATAAGTTTGTAATGACAAAGAATGATATGTATGTAGGAAAATGTTACCTAACTGAGGGCCTTTTCAAGCTAAATGTAATGACTGTCAATCGTGCTATTAATAAAGCTAATACTTCTGCTTATATTATTGAGTCACAAAATGTATGGCATGGGAGGTTAGGACATGTTAATTATGATACCATGCGTAAATTAATTAACATGGACCTTATACCTAAATTTGCAATTGATAGCCAACATAAGTGTGAGGCATGTGTTGAAGCAAAAATGCATCGAACATCATTTCATTCTGTTGAACGCAGTTCTGAACCTTTAGAACTTGTACACACTGACGTGTGTGACATGAATATTGTGCAAACAAGAGGCGGTAAAAAGTACTTTGTCACTTTTATCGATAACAGCGCAAGATTCTGCTATGTATACTTGCTGAGAAGCAAAACTGAGGCTATTAAGAGTTTTGTACACTATAAGAGCGAAGTTGAAAATCAACTTGGCAAGAAAATCAAAAGAATCATGAGTGATAGATGCGGTGAATACGTTTCACCATTCGGTGAATATTGTTCTGTGCACGGAATTATTCACGAAACCACTGCTCATTATTCTCCTCAACATAACGGAATTGCGGAATGCAAAAACCGAACGTTGAATGAAATGATGAACGCCATGTTGACGAGTTCAGGTTTACCCCAGAACTTGTGGGGGGAAGCCTTGCTTTCCGCGAACTACGTTCTAAACAAGCTTCCTCACAGAAGGTTGGACAAGACACCATATGAGTTGTGGAAAGGTTTCGTACCTTCCTACAAATACCTAAAAGTGTGGGGGTGTCTTGCCAAAGTAATGGTTCCTAAACCTAAGAAGGTTAGAATAGGACCCAAAACTGTTGATTGTATATTCATTGGATATGCTCGCAACAGTAGTGCGTATCGATTCTTGGTACACAAGTCGGAGATTCCTGACATCAATCCGAACATGATAATTGAGTCAAGGAATGCGACATTTTTTGAAAAGACGTTTCCTTATAAGGAAAGACAGAGAACCGAGTCTCTCAAAAGAAAAATTGATACTGTCAAGGACTGTGATCAGACTAACCAAGGATCAGATCAACGTGTAAATGCTGAGACAATCGAACCTAGACGTAGCAAAAGAGCTAAAACGTCTAAGTCGTTTGGTCCCGATTTTCTGACATACTTGTTAGAAAATGAGCCTCAAAGTTATAAAGAATCTATGTCTTCTCCGGAGGCACCTCTTTGGAAAGAGGCTATTAACAGTGAGATTGATTCAATCCTACAGAACCATACTTGGGAGTTAGTTGATCTTCCACCAGGTTGTAAGCCGCTGGGCTACAAATGGATATTTAAAAGGAAGATGAAAACGGATGGATCAATAGATAAGTATAAGGCGAGACTTGTCATAAAAGGTTATAGACAAAAGGAAGGCCTTGATTACTTTGACACCTATTCACCGGTGACCCGTATCACATCGATAAGAATGCTCATAGCCATAGCAGCTATATTTGGTCTTGAAATACATCAAATGGATGTAAAGACGGCATTCATGAATGGTGAATTGGATGAAGAGATTTACATGGAACAACCAGAAGGGTTTAGTGTTCCTGGACAAGAACAGAAGGTGTGCAAACTTGTAAAATCCTTGTACGGATTAAAACAAGCACCAAAACAATGGCATGAGAAATTTGACAAAGAGATGTTGTCAAGTGGGTTTAAAACCAATGAGTGTGATAAGTGTGTGTACACCAAATCAACTCAAAAAGGATATGTCATTGTGTGTCTCTATGTAGACGATATGCTGATAATTGGTAGTAATCATGAAATGATTCAGTCTACCAAACACGTGTTATCCAGCAGATTTGATATGAAAGATTTGGGAGTAGCTGATGTGATCCTAGGAATTAAGATTTCTAGGACATCAGACGGATATATATTATCTCAGACTCATTATGTTGAGAAGATACTTGATAAATATATCAAAGGGGATCTAAACGTGGCAAGAACCCCTGTGGACTTAACTCTTCATCTATCAAAGAATACTGGTTCAAGCGTATCGCAATTAGAGTATTCGAGAATCATCGGAAGCCTGATGTATCTCACGAATTGCACACGACCTGATATCTCTCAATCTGTGAATCGGCTTAGCAGATATACGAGCAATCCAGGACATAACCACTGGAAAGCCATTGTAAGAGTTTTGAGGTATCTGAGAGAAATTTCAAAATATGGGTTACATTACGAGAGATATCCTACTGTACTAGAGGGATATAGCGATGCTAACTGGATATCTGATACAGTGGATTCCAAATCCACGAGTGGATTTGTTTTCACACTTGGTAATGCAGCTGTGTCATGGAAATTCTCGAGGCAAACATGTATTGCTCGGTCTACTATGGAATCAGGGTTCATAGCGCTAGACAAAACAGCAAAAGAAGCAGAATGGCTTAGAAACTTCCTGGAGGATATTCCTAGTTGGCCTAAACCGGTGTCATCGATTAGCATACATTGTGATAGCCAATCGGCTATCGGGAGAGCCCAAAATACAATGTATAATGGTAAGTCTCGACATATACGTCGGAGACATAATATCATACGTCAACTGCTCTCAAGTGGCATAATAACGATCGATTATGTTAAGTCGAAGGAAAACCTAGCGGATCCACTAACTGAAGGTTTACCTCGAGAGCAAGTTGAGAAGTCATCGAGGGGAATGGGCTTGAAGCCTATAAATTAAGAATTGTCACTGTGGAAACCCAACCTAGCTGACTGGAGATCCCAAGATCTAGGTTCAAAATGGACAACTGAAACTTTGTGCAATTCAAAACAATCACTGAAGAGTTTTGTACTCTTTCCCATTCCGATAATGACGCAGAGTGCTGTCTGTCAAGGTTAGGATAAGCTAAGGCTTTTAATGATCACTATATTATGAGATGAGTCATAATGAGGGTAAAGGCAGATTACCTCTTCATAGTAGATCACATATTTCAAGTAAGAAGTGAGGCCGCTTCCATGGGATTTTACAGGCTGACTTCCCTAAAGTACTTGAAGAATCCAGGACCAACGTTCATGGCCGAAATGAACACAACCGTAGAACGGGAAATGGTCGAAGTGAAGCTGTGTGTTGGCAATTGTCTTGGTTTACACCAACGGCGGAACAGTTCAAGACTATGGGTCACTGGTTCGCCAAGTAAATCTGATTGTCATTCACTAGGAAAGATTCAAGGCGAAAGCTACCTATTTCGATGCAGCTTTATTTCACGGAAACTCTCTCAAGTGTCTACATTGATATTTAGAAAATTGTGGGGGATTGTAGTAAATTTCCTAAATATATGAAAATATGCATGCAAATACATATATGAATATGACTTTTAGAGTTGAAAGATCTCCTTGGAGAGTCATGACTCCTAAAAGGGTGTATACTTAAATATAATGGGTACCTTTAGAAGGCAACCCTTCATGTCTATAAATAAAGGCATAATGATCTCATTTTTTTTATGATTGAAAAAGATATACATTTCTTAGAAAGTCTAAGTTCCTTCCAAATTGAGAGAGTTTCACCATTTTGTCCAAGTTCGTGTTCTTGGTTCAAGGAGTGCCCCTAAATCAAGAAGTTGCCAAGAATCCTGGGAGAACGTTAGCCACGAGATCCGTAGCGCACCGATGCGGGGCTAATAAGTTCTTAAGGACAGAGTTATTACTCGGCTTGGTATTATTTTCTTCTTCATCCACACATTAATTTCAGGTTTGTCTAAAATCTTTAATTTATGTTATGTATACATCATGGTTGTTGATTATTGATCTTTTATGAATTATGCATGTTATAGTATTAGCAACACAAACCTCCAACATTGCATTATGAGAGCAAGCTAAACATGAGTGAATATTTTATACTTAAGTTTTATTTTACACTTTGCTTATATTTTACATTATACTATGGTTCCATTGAGTAAAAATTTTGTGGAATGGTTTTTTGTGTTGGAAAATGCTCTTGGTAAGCATTTTGAGGTATAATTTTAAGTATGGTCCACTTCGTGTTAGTGGTTGTTTTTGAGTGATTCGGATACTCCTCCGTGAGTAGTTCGGAATGGTATACTCATATGCTTAAAATGGTGCTTGGGTGAATGAGAAATTGTTGCTCAAAGTTCACCAATTGGTGTTGGAAAATAAAGAGAAGTAAGCTTGTCCCACATGAGAAAGCTAATAAATGAAAATTGTGTTTATATATGATTGTTCATATGTAGATGGGTAAGTGTTATAAGGATATAGGTTCTCTTTACGTGCGCGCGCAGTATTTTGTGTTGTGTTTTTACCGACTGTTCAAATCCTTGTAAGAACACAGTAACCGAATATCTGTAATATTTTATTTTAAAAAAAATTACTTCAAAATTTTGTGTAACTTAAAAATTTTGTTTAGAGATTCTTTTTATTGCCATGAAATTTGTTTTACCCTCAACTCTTTCGTATTAAAGTTGTATACAAATTTTGGTTAAAAGGAGAAATGTATAATGTGATATTCCAAAATATTATTTGGTAAATAAATAATAATTAAATGGAATGTAACTAAATAGATTTTAAAGACAATTGTGCCCTTTTAAATTCTAAAAGTAAAAATGATAAATATTTTAATATTATTTTTTCAAATGACAAATTTATCTACACATATAATGTTATTTTTTTAAGTTACGTTTCATCTCCAATCCCTGATTTGGATGATTCAGTGTCTTTTTTATTACACTCTTTCATCCCATTCCACTTCATTTCATCCCCTACCATCAATCCAAAAAGTGCATTTTAAATATTTAAAATTACATTAACACCTCATTCCAGCCTCTCCCATCAATCCAAACATAATCTAAGATTTTTTATATTTCCACTAATAATGGAATGAGCATGGAAATTAATTTTTGATATTTATTAAATTAATGAGTATGCAGAATCCTTTTTAATATATATATATATATATATATATAATATATATATATATATATTATGTGGGAGTACAGATATATAATAAAGTTAATGAGATTGTAGCATACATGAACTATACATGATCAAAATTATCCACCTCTGTGAGTTTAAGAATATGGCGCTTCTTTTCAATAATATGCTTTTAACTGATCAAATATGATTCTCCTCCTTCTCCTTCTCGTTCTCCTTTTGCTGCTTCTGTCCTCTTGCTGCTTTTGCTTCTGCTCCTGTTTCTGCTGCTTCTTCTTCTCCTTCTGCTTCTTCTGCTCCTTCTCATTCTCCTTCTGCTTCTTCTTCTTCTCCTTCTGCTTCTTCTGCTCCTTCTCATTCTCCTTCTGCTTCATGATTCTAACATTCATGAAGCACTTCAGTTAAGAACCCTAACCTGTATAGAAAAGTTAAATGTCATGAACTCCACGACAGGTTTCAAACCATAGCATGCAACACCAACTCCAATCCCAGTAAAACCAGCCTGCAAAACATGCAAGAAATAAACTACGACAGGCAGACAGCTATCACCGAGATTAGAAACAAGTATATTTGTTGGTAGATAACGAACACAACATTCTGCATACGAAATATGTTCATACGTAGATATACACACAGACAGAGAGAGAATTAATAAAACAGTTCGACTAACTGTCAAAGACAGCAAAAGAAAAATAAATTGATAACAAAGAATATACACACAGAGAATGGAACAACAAAGTAGTTGAAATAAAATAAAAGCAATAACCTCAGTGATTGGGGTATCAAGCACTCTATATTTCTCCAACAGCCCTTTAGATATCTACACAAAACAGAAAATAAAAATTTGATAGTTAGGTAGACAAATGTAAATAGAATTAAAAATGATGAGGATATTTTAGCAAAAAAATTATAATGGAGTGTGATTATGATTTTATAGGAGTGCCAGAAGCACCACTCATAAACAGAGGATTTTTGGCCCAGCCCGAAAATTAATCGGGTCGGCCCATTATGGCCACACATGACAATTGCGAGGTTGTGGGTTGAGCGACATTCCCAAAATAATGAAATAAATAAAAAGCGAGGACATTTCAGTAATTCTAGAAACTTCCTCTAGCTCTTTCTTTAAACCAATTTCCCGCTGTAACATTTTACCTAGCCTCCATCCTCTGAAGTTCCTTCTAGGTTTCAATAACAAAGGATAACTACGGTGGTGCAGAATGGGCATCTCTGCAGCCAAACTACCACCAGAAAAAATGTTCAAAGAAAAATTGAAATGGTTTAAAATCTTCCATAATAATATTCACATTAAGAAGAACATAAGCTACATGTACCTAAAACATGAATCAAGTATTGGAAACCAACCGTCCTTCCTATTAAATTCATGCAATCGAAGAAAAAACCTAGAGAAACAATCCCCTACCCCATCCCCAAAAGAGAAGAAAAATAAGCCAAATTAAGTACAATAAATGAATTTACCTCCGTCTCATGGGGTGTCATCAGGCCTGCAATTTAATCAGCAAAAGATATTAGTACAAACAACCCTGTCAAAACCTTAACAAAAAAGATCAAAATGGAAGTTTTCTACAAAATGGAAAAATTTTAAGTTGATTCCTTCATTCACATACTCAAAAATAACGGCATTCTAAAGTACTATATTGTTGTCTTGAGGAGCATCACTAATGCCAGCAGGAGGATCTTGTTGTAACCTCTTAAAATCCCTCATCGATATCTTCCTTGCAAGAGTTGACATTGTCACCGCCTACATATACTGTAAAAGGCCAATCCAAAAAAAAACACTTCTCAGTGTCATCAATTGTCTCACAAACAATGAACAAGCAGCCACTTAAACAAATTTGAACCGACAAAAGTTCTTCAAGGGTAATCAACAGTCAGGATGCACTACATTAAAATTTGCAAAAAACAACAAGTTGAGATTCTTTGGTAGTGATAGTAATTATCACTACCGAGTTTAAATTGAGCTGAGATTCAAGGAAAGATCTTGAGAACTTCCCTTATTCATTTCACATGACATAAGTCACTAATACAATACCGATTGCGGATCTAAGAAAGTCATAAATCCATGATTATAATATTCAGATTGCAAACTTCCCATGCTTTGTCAAGCAGACCAGCATGACTACATGCAGACAGGACAGCAACAAGAGATGCTGAATTTGGTTTTACCTTCTGTTCCTGCATTAGGTCAAAAACTTCAACTGCTGACTCATACACCCCATTCATTCTGTATCCAGACATCATCGCGTTCCAAAATGCAGGATTATCAGGTTTTATCTCAAATTGGTCAAAAACTCTTCGTGCCCAAGCATGTTTCCCACATTTCATATACATATAAATAAGAGTTGTAGCCACAAATTCATTCTTATTTAACTCAGTTCTAATAACATGTCCATGAGTCTCTTTTCCACACTTCAGAGCAGAACAGTATGCACAGGCTGATAAAACACTTGGAATGCATTTTAAACTTGGGACTGTGCCAGCTAGCTGCATTTTCTGAAAGTACTTAAAAGCTTCAAATACCATTCCTTGTTGAGAAAATCCACTGATCATTGAATTCCAAATTGCAGAATCAGGTTTAAATCCTTCATATGCTAACTGATCAAACAACTCCTTGGCTTTCGAGCTCTGTCCATTTAACATCATTCCATATCATCGAATTCCATGTCAGAATATTCTGCTCCCATTCAATTCCTGGAATACAGTATGAGCCCAAGGCAAACAACCGCATTTTGAATACATGTCAACAAGTGCAGTGCCAACCTTAGTATCAGATTGCATCCCAATTTTCTTTATAAGCCCATGAACCTGCCTACCAAACTGAAGATATAAAAGATTTGCACACGTAGAAATAACAGAAATAAATGTAACTGAATTGGGTGCTTCACTTAAACACTTCCTCATGTCTTTGAACACTTTTAACACCACTAGAGGAATCCCATTACTCAAAAGGCCGGTAAAAAGGGCATTATAGCTCACAACATTCTTCTCAGGCATCTCTCCAAACACTCTAGTAGCCAAAATTATTTCTTTCTTATTTGAATACATAGTCATTAATGAATTTGCCACCCATACATCCATCTCAACGCCCAACTTTATCGCCAAACAATGCATTTGCAGGCCATGATCAACACTCTCACAAGCAGACAACGCACTAGCAACAGTGACAGAATTAGGCGTAAAAGATCCAACCACCGCTTCTTTAAACACCCTCAAAGCTTGCTTAAAATACCCATTGTGGGAAAACCCAGAAATTACCGAGGTCAATGACACCAAGTCCCGGTCAGGCATTTCATCGAACACTTTAAGAGCATCACTAAGCAGATTGAGTTTCATGTACATTCCAATCAGAGCACTGGCTGCATACACGTCTGATGAAAACCGAGATTTGATGAGATGGGCATGGATGATTTGGCCTTGTGTGGGTAATTTGAGCTTGGCGCATGCTTTGAACAGAGGAGGGAAGGTGAATTTGTGGGGGAGCAAAGAAGTAGAGTGGTGGTGTGTGTATAAATTAAGTGCTTCTTTGTAGAAGCCATTTGTTACTAGTTTTGCTATTTGGTGTTTCATGTGATGAGTCACCAATTTGCGTTCAAACCGGAATTTGCGTTCAAACCAGAATTTGCGTTCTTGAGATGAAGAAGACGAGCAGAGAGGCTGGGATTTTAGGGTTTCCAGTTAAAAGAAAGCTTTTATATGAGGGAAAATTTGGTTTCAAGAAGACGAGCAGAGAGGCTGGGATTTTAGGCTTTCTCTCACTTTCCGTCAAAAGAAAAAAGAAAAATAAGAAGAAAATTGATTTACCTAGCTTCTTCGTGAGAGTGTGAGATAAAGGGCGAGAGTGAAACTGAGATTTAGAGGGAGACCTCACCGAGAGTGAGAGTCACAGAGGGCGTGGCAAGGAAATTTGAGGGATTTAGGGATTGGGTGTGACTGGGGAAAACGAAAGGGAATCTTTTTTATTTAAGTAAAATTAGTGACGAAAATTTATCCGTCTTTATTTAGCGACGTAATTTTAATTTTCGTCGCTATTTAGAGACGAAAATTTAATTCTATCATTATAGATAGAGACGGAATTTAAATTTCGTCGCTAAGTAGAGATGGAAATAAAATTATGTCTCTATACTTAGCGACATAATATTAATTCCGTCTTTATTTAGAGACGGAATCTATTTCCGTTGCTATATATAGCGACGATATAGTAATTTCGTTGCTAAATAAAGACAGAATTAAAATTCCGCTTCTATTTAAAGACGGAATTCAAATTTTGTCGCTATTTAGTATTTAGAGACGAAATTTTAATTATGTCGCAATATTTAGAGACGGATTAAAAAATCTGTTGCTATTCCGTCGCTTTTTTCCCGTGATTTTATTGCCGCCATTATTAGTTACGGAATTTTTTCCCGTCGTTAATTTCCGTAGCTAATGTTGTAATCCATTTCAATTCCATCGCTTTTTTTTCCATCGTTAATTTTTGTGGCTTTTGGACAACATTAGAAATGGATATTAGAGCGACACTCCTGTTTTTGGACATTCCAGAGGATTTAGAGTCTAATTGATATGAGGTTAGTGTCATTGGAAAGTAAACTCGACAACGATCGTGTACATATAAAGAACGTATGAATTCTTCAAGGGACAAGAAAGTTACAAGCATTTAAATTGCACCTCAAACCAGTCCACGATGTGCGTTCGAGTTGTATTCGTCTAAGAGTACGACGCCAGAAGGCAAAAACTTTGTGTTTGACGTGTGTTTGAGAGCTGTTCGAATGCCCATGCATAAGTGGGTTATTTTGTACTCATTTTAAAGCCAGATTTGCACGAGGAAACCCTTGCATTTGCCCTACCTATGTAAACAAACTTATAGCCACCTTCACAAGTGTCAAAAACATAAAACTTTGAGTCTCAAATCTTCTCAGTTTTTCAACCTTCTTGACAATCCACCTTAAAGACTTTGTTTTTTACCTGTCTTTTCTGTTTTGGTGAGATTCTACTTCGGTTGACCGTCAACACAAACACAATCTAACCCAATCTCATAAGCCTACAGAGTTCTCAAGGAGGAAAGTTTAATAGTCAGAGTTCCGGCGTTGCGTGCTGGCAGAGTTTATCCGCTTAGAGACTTCAAGTACTCTAAGCTTATATGATATATTCAGATTCATTTAAATGCACTAGGGTCTGTTGTTTTAGAATGACATTGATGTTTCATCAAATATAGCCTGTAAAAATGCAGTGGCATTAAACCTTTTTAAAGAAGCATCAAAGTCATTTTCCTCTTTATAATTGAAAGCTTCATCAAATCCAAACTTGTTCTTTAATAATTCAACCTAGACATAACTCGTTCAGTTTTCAAGATTATTGAACTACACTTGCAAAGAGCATTCAAATGAACCACACCTTTTCTTTACTGCCAGCACTACCAACAACATAGCAACCCATTAACTTTGCAAATTGCCCAACAAGCTGACCAACTGCACCAGATGCTGCTGACACAGACATATTCTCCTTTCTTTGGGGCACAAATTTCATAGAATCCCGCCCAAGCTGTTAAACCAGAAATACCTATATTTGGCGGCCAAAACAGTTGACACACAATTCAAGTGATAATTAAGCTTGAAATAAATGCTAATTAATCTAAATAATGTTATAATGCTCAGTTTGAAAAATTTTGTTCAGGTGTTGTCACTCTTTTTAAGCCACAGCTCACGGCTAATTTCACCAAAGTTTTAGACTGATAGAACCCATATTTTACAGACTCACAAGGGCCCAATTGAGAGTTACCAAAGGACAAAGAAAGGCCTAATTGGGACAGCTCAGCAAAATATTGGAGGGATAACTGGACCAATGGGATGGAGGAGTTTGTTGAGCCAAATGGATACAAAAAGGGGCTGGGTAGCAGCACAAAAACATGGAAATTTAATCTGGAAATGGAGGGCTGAATTCATGGCAAAGGATAGGAAGGCGGGTGGTTAGTAAATGAGGTGGTCTAGGTGTTGAGTGTCTTTCTCGTTCTTATTTTTAGTCATTTTCTTTGGTTTGTTTGTTGTCTACTTCGTTGGCCTGTTAATATTGTGCAGCTGCGCCTGCCATTTAGCCTTTTTTATTTTGTTAAGGCTGAATGGTCTGTGTTTCACATTTTGTTAAGCCTTCAAGGCAGAGTATATTGATCACATAAATATTACTCACTAATTTGATTTCCTTTTGGATTTGTTCTCTCTTTGATACAACAATAGATGATTAAATTGAACAACCTATAGATCCACTGTCACATTTTAATTCTTCCTGCTTTTACATCAATTACAAGTAAAATAATTCATCTGCATCAATTCTATGGATTGAGATGCAAACCGAGTTACTGCTGGTGAAGTTGCAGGGAAACTAGGCGTGGGAAGCTCGGCAAATACATGAAAGGAGTAACCAGGGGCACGAGTTCTATCAGTGGTATCAGAGCATTTGATCCTCCACTGTTGTGTTTGATAGTTGAATGATAGCTATTAAGGTGGTGTTTTGATTGTTGTAGTTATTACAAATTAAAAAAAAAAGTAGCAGCAGTGGTGGGGTTCAAAAAAAGATGGGTTGGGAAGAAGATTTTTCTGAAATTTGGAATCTCAAACAAGAATGGACCTTACGACAATATATAGCGAAATTCGAATATGGTTTGAGGAGGGTCTCCAGCTACTGAAGACTTCTTCATCAATGTTTTCCTGAGAGGTCTTTCTCAGGAAATAATAAGAAGGATTGATTTAAGAAGAGTCGATTCTTTAGAGGAGTTGATGAACCAAGCGATAAGGGTGGCCAAAATTAGGGCCAGAGAAGAAAGAGAAAAATAGAATGAAGAGAGATGGAAAAAGTTTTAGGAAACCTGAGGTACTAAATGGCGATTTAGGGAGAATCAAAATGACATGGTGGACAAAGAAATTGTAGTGAAGAAAGACACTTCATCAATGAATTTGACGAAGAAGACGAAGGAAGAATAACGGGTCAGGTTGCGATAACGTGTTTGGGTCCGATTTCAGGTCAACTAACGAGTCGACATGGACATTAGATATTGGGTATGGATCTAAATCGGGACATGATTCTGGACTTGGGTCGAAGTCTATTCAAAAGGGGTGGGAATTTGGTCAAAACCCTAGCAAGTTAGATCTTGTAACCCGACTAGAAAAGTTCGACAACTCCGACCTTATGAAGGACATTAGTGAGCAGCGACAACCCCCAGGGAAAATATCGGCCTCGGGCGAATCTTCAGAGACTGAAAACCATTATAAAAGCAACCGTCAAAGCAGCGTAGATGGTGAATCTCGTGGCAGAAAGGTCGCCTAAATAGTGAACAAAACTCAAAAGGTGCTGACCTACTTCTTCAGCCTCTTACCCCCGTTCTCAACACCACGTGGGCCGAATCTGCTTCAAATAGATTATGCTCATGCCGTGTCACTATTTCACCTCTCTGTTGATGATATTGATGATACCAAAGCTATTGAAACCTCTGTTAAAGCTTTTGCTGTGAGCATGTCTTTTGAAGTTTTTACTGTGAGCATGTCCAACGAGGAGGTGTATTTTGTTGGTTTTGAATTATATGATAAAGGGATTATGGGAATTGCGCATGTTGAGCATGCAAGAGTTTAAAGAGAGCTTATGATCCATATATTTGATCCTGGAGAGGGTATTTTTTTTTGAAACATGTCTGAAGCTTGTGGAGCAAATTAATAAGTCCATCACAAATTGGAAAAGGAAAAAAAAAATGAGTTGGTGATTTACTGTGCTGAAGGTTCTTATTTAGTTACAGGTGTTGGGGCATATGAGGTTATGGTGACAGAACTAGATGATATGCATTTTCAAAAGACGTTGGTGTGTGTACAAGATCCTGTAATACAGTTGATAACGAATGTTGAGAGAGGGTTGTTTGTGGAGGCTAATGGTCTTAACCTAGTGGTGATAGATGGGTAAAGTTCCAACGTGTAGGGATTAGAGAGAAATTGGAAGAGCCTCAAGTACTTATTTTTTATCCTGACGGAGGCATGTTTTCCTTGGGTAAAGAGAATGTTTGGAATCTCACGATGCGAACTGTTGGTTGTTACTATCCTCTTACAATTGGGAATGGGAAAACGGAAGTGGGTTTTGAAGGGGTTGGAGAAATATGGTTTAGTAGGAATAAGTTGATGAAATTTGGCGACTTGGGTTATATGGGAGGTGTGGAAGGCCAAGTGGGTTTCGAAGGGATGGCAGTAGCTCAAGGGCAAGACAAGGTTTTGGTCAGATTCGGGTTTGAGTCCAAATAGGATGGGCTGGTATCAATAAGCTTTGAGGGTATTGGGAAGGAGATTGAGTGAGTTTTGGTGATCAGGTGGAGAAATTAGATGAGTCTGAGGGTGGTGGTGAAATTGATGGTGGAAATGGATCTAAGGAAGAAAAATTGAGGGGTGTGAGTATAGAGATGAGTGCTGAAGTGCACTCGGCTGGCGAGAAAGAGAAGAAACCTGTAACATGGTGGAAGGTCCCTCTCAAGGTCTTGAAATCCTGTATTTGGAAGGTTGGTCATGGTGGACATTCACTGTGGCTTGTAAGCTGTCACTACCAGCAGAAGCTATCCAATGAGTTAGCCGGTTAATCCATGGAGGCTATGAGGGGTTGGTAAAGTGGAAAGGCCCACCGGCAATTGAAAATACTGGGGAGCCGTATGAGACTATCGTCCCTCCTTTTCCGGACCTTCACCTTGAGGACAAGGTGAATCTTGAAGGGGAGGGTAATGATAGAACCCATATTTTACAGACTCATAAGGGCCCAATTGAGAGTTACCAAATGACAAAGAAATGCCTAATTGGGGCAGCTCAGTAAAATATTGGAGGGACAGCTGGACCAATGAGATGGAGGAGTTTGTTGAGCCAAAAGTGTTGAAGACAGCAAATGATCAAATCATGCACCGAAAGCATGATTTGATCTTTTCCAGCCATGCCAACCATTGCAAGCTTGGTGACAGCTTGCTCAAACCGCGTGACACTGTTCACGCGGTTTGAGCACTATATAAGGAGCCCAAAAATCATAAGTTAGATATCCCTAAATGTGTGAAAGTGTAGTGAGAGTGATTGGTGAGAGTTTTTTGTAAAGCTTGTATTGGAAGCTTTGTAATTCTTTTGTGGGTATATAAAAGAAGAGTTTTCTCTCAAATTATCCTCTATTATTGTGTGTTTATTCACAACAAGTGGTATCAGAGCTACGGTTCCACGGAGGGATCCCGAAATTCAGAAACGAAGTTTCGGTTCGGAAAGTCGGTTCCGACGAAAGTTGTCGAAAATCGATTTTGAGCATACCATCAGACTTTTCACGGCGAGACGAGCACGGTGGTATTTTCCGGCGATCGAACGGAGGTCCCAGCACGCCGCACGCGCCGCACGCGTCTTCCAGTAGCTGTCCCACGCGCTCCACGTGCAGTCACGCGCCGCACGCGCCGTCTGAAGGTTGAAGACGACTGCCACGTCAGCAGTCCAGTCAGCGCCACGTGTCGCCTAGTCAGCGCACAGTCAGCGCCCAGTCATCGACACGTCAGCGCACAATCAGCAGTCCAATCAACTGCCACGTCAGCGCACAGTCAGCGCCACGTCAGCGCACAGTCAGCAGTCCAGTCAGCTGCCACGTCAGCGGTGCCTGGTAAATTTCAGATAGGTCCCTTAACTTTCTGGAAATTACAATTTAGCCCCAATACTTTCAGATATTTTCAATTTAGTCCCTAAACTTTTTGGAAATTGCAATTTAGTCCCTGAAATTTTCCGTAATTGCACGTTGGCCCCTGAACTTTCGGAAATTGCACTTTGACCCCTGTAATTTCTGGAATTTGTAATTTGGTCCCTGTGTCGGATTTTGACAAACGAAGTGTCATTTCCACCATTTTCGATCATTCCAGACGCAACGGTGAGGTCCGTTTTTTGAAATTCTGCTTAGAATTTTTATGATGGAGGGGAGCAACGGAAAAATGATTTTGTTAACCATTACAAACTATTTCACATGGAGAGGAAGGATGAAAGACCTTCTGTATGTGAAGGACTATGATGGATCAGTGTTTCTGGAGCAGAAACCAGAAGGAATGACCGATGGAAAGTGGGCTAATCTTCACCAGAAAACATGCAGTACTATTCGTCAGTGGATCGACGATAGTATCGTCAACCATGTCAGTGAAGAAACAAATGCACGTGTTTTATGGAGAAAGCTGGAGGAGCTTTTTCGAGTAAAGACTGGCAACAACAAGCTGTACTACATCAAGAAGATGATGGGTTTGAAATACCAGGAGGGTACAGTTGTGGCGGACCACATCAATGATTTCCTCGGAACCATGAAGGAATTGTCTGGATTGGGCATAGACTTCGGAGATGAGGTAAATGGCTTAATACTCCTTAATACGTTACCAAAATCTTGGGAAACGTTCAGATCTACGGTGATCAATTCAGCCGCAGATGGGAAAGTCACTATGGAGATGGCAAAGACCAGGATCTTCGAGGAAGAAAAGAGGACGAGAATGCAGGAGTCAGCATCAGCCTCAACCTCAGAAGCTCTAGTGAGAGAAAAGAACACCAGAAGGGGGAGGAGTAAAAGCCGAGGCCCAGGTAGACCAGACAAGAACCAGGGGAAATCAAGAACTAGAGATATTGAGTGCTATCACTGCAAAAAGAAAGGCCATATGAAGCGGGATTGCTACAAGTTGAAGAACGAGCAGTCCAAAAGAGATGGCGACTCTAATCAAGAAAGAGTTGCTACTACCACCGAGAAAACCTCCAAATAATTTCATATTATATATGAAGAAGATGTTGTGAATCTTGCCAGCCACGAGACTAATTGGGTGATAGATAGTGGCGCATCCATACACGCCACATCTCGCAGAGACTTCTTTTCATCTTACACACCAGAGGACTACGGTGCTGTAAGGATGGGGAATGACGGACAGTCCAAAGCCATCGGTATTGGAGACATCTGCCTTGAAACAGAGAACGGGACAAGGCTAGTGTTGAAGGGAGTCAAACACATCCCAGATATCCGGTTAAACCTGATCTCAACAGGCAAGCTGGATGATGAAGGTTTCTGCAGCACCTTTAGTGACAGATGCTGGAAGCTCACTAAAGGATCAATGGTCGTGGCAAGAGGTAAGAAAGACTCAACCCTGTATTTGATGCATGCTAAGCTTTCCAATAGTAGCATAAATACAGTTAACAGTAATGAGGCAGCCGAGTTATGGCATAAAAAGCTCGGTCACATGAGCCAAACAGGGATGGAGATACTATGCAGGCGGAATGTTCTTCCGGAATTGAAGAACTCACACTTACGGAAGTGTGAACACTGCATGGCTGGAAAGCAGAACAGAGTATCCTTCCAGAGCTCCCCGCCTCAACGAAAACCGGAGGTACTAGATCTCATACATTCAGATGTATGCGGTTGATGAGTGGTATTTATACCACTATTTCCCACTCATTTGACCTAATGTTTTGTATTGTTTCTCGAGATTTATGAACGTTTTGATGTGTTTTGTTGTTATTTTGCAGATAATAAAGTTTGGACAGCACTGGAAGCAATTTGGGACAAAACCGGACAAAAATGGGTCAACTGGAATAATTTCATCTTCTGCGCGTCGCGACGCTGGAGCCTTGCGCGCCGCGACGCCCAACGTGCGCCAGTTCCGCTAACATGCGCATGATCAACAAATCAGATTTTGAGAAGTTTGACTTTGCTAACGTGCGCCGTGCCACGTGTTAACATCACAACGGAGATGCTAAAATGCGCCGTGCCACGTGTCGAAATCTTATTGCTTAGACGGCCACCGCCCCACGTGTCATCCTATGTGTCGCCACATCATCGTCCACATCAGCAGCCACGTCAGCAAGTCAACCGAGTCAACATGCCACGTCATCATCAGCCAATCACAGCGCGACACGTGTCAACATCTCATTCGTCCGACGGCCGCCGCCCCACGTGTTGCCACGTCGCCTTCCACATCATCAGCATGACGCAAGCAATGACGTCATGAACAGTTGACACGTCAGCATGACGTAAGCAATGACGTCATGAACAGTGCCACATCAGCGGATCAGATTTGAGTCAACGAACCAGCAAGTGACACGTGTCACTGTAGCGCGCGTCGTGACGCTGGTCGCGCGGCGCGACGCGCGCACCCCATCGAAGCCTATAAATTCAGCACCCGATTTCAGAATTTGTATCCCATCCTCTCTCTTCAATTCCTTCTAAAGAGAGAGTTTCTCTCTCTAAAAGTCTTTAGTTTTTACTTTTTTTTACTTTTGTAAATAATTTTTAATTACTTTTTGTAATAGTATTAGTAATATTTTTTACTATTTACTTTCTTTTGCAGTTTTTACTATTTACTATTTACTTTTTACAGTTTTTACTATTTACTTTTTACTTTTTACAGTTTTTACTATTTACCGTGATGAGGTAATTTCCTTATGTTCGGGTGAAAGGTAATTTCTTTTACTAATACTATTTAGATTCATCTCCCTTAAAATAATATATTTACTATTTAAATTTGACTTAATCAGGATACCGCCAGATTGGTCGGTGGGTAATAAAATATATATTCCGCCTTTATGGCTGGTTATTTTGGTTCCGCCTTTATGGCTGGTTATTTTGGTTCCGCCTTTATGGCTGGTAATAATCACAAGTTTATATATTATTTTAATGGGAGATATCTAAATAAGTAGTAGTAGAATTAATTCCTTTTACCTTAACATTTTATTTTATTTTACTTTTCAATATTTTCATTTTATGTCTTTTATTTTTATGTTTTTATTAGTCCTAGTTATGTGTTAGTTAATTAGGGGTTGTGATGACTTTTAATATCACTAGTTTATAAGGGATTATTTTATAGTTTGGGTAATTTATAAGTTTACTTATTAAGTCTTAAGCTTAATGCTTCTTATTGTCTGATCACCAATAAGATTGAAATGGTAAATCTAAAATGAACTAGACATAGGGATTTTAGGTTTCAGCCTTAGACTTAATAGCCCACGATCTTCCTTGAGGATAGATAACCCTTTAATAGATTTCCTTACAGGATAGGAATATACCTGTCGGGCGGGGGTAGCCATAATTGGAACTTAGACTTAATGAATCCAGGTAATGTGGTTGACATAGGAATATGGTTCAATTGAGTTATACTGGGTATTTGTAGTTGACCATCGGAAGAGGCTCTTACATAATTTAGTGTTCCAGGTTAGTAAACTGATTTATTACACAAACATAAAATAATCACTTCATCTTTTAAATGATATTAAAAGAATTCACAACCTTATATCTTTTTATCTGTAATTTTCCTTAGTATTTTCTTTTGTCTTTTATTTATTTATTTAGCAAATCTACAAACAACCAAATCAATCAAGCAATCAATTCCATTCTCCCTTTTAATTAGATATTTGTAATTAAATAGATTCAATAATTAATAACAACAGTAGGAATTAAGTCCTCGTGGGATCGATATTTTTATACTACTTGAACGATACGTGCGCTTGCGTTATACGTGTGTGTTTACGCCGGTCAAGTTTTTGGCGCCGTTGCCGGGGACTTATATTTCTTGAGTTGTTAATTTTGAAGCTATCTAATTTACTTGTATCTAATTTTCTTTATTTTTATCTGTAATTTTTATTACTTTCTTTTGATTTCAGGTGACTTACAAATGGAACATTACTGGGAGATTGAAAGATTACGTGCTTTACAAGAAGATACACCCCAAATCTGGGAGCAACAGTCCGGTTTTCTGAGGCCTGTTGTCGAGCCCAATGATTATCACTGGATGCCAGAACCAAGCAATGCTACATTTGTTCATCAGAACGAAATGGGGAGATGTGTGATTTGTGACAGTAACCACCCGAGCGATCAATGTATATATCGATCAGAGTGGGAGAATTTCTGGAGGCAATCATGCTATGAAAAGCCATCACATTTCACAGAGCCACATTTTCCATCTTATCCACCATCCATATGCGATTTTCATCAACAACCAGAACCATCCGAGGAAGATCAATTGATTCACATGTTCAAAGAACAAGCAGCTCAATTTGATGCACAAGTTCAGAGTAACACAGAATCCATACAAAGAATGACAGATCAGATCAGACAATTCACAGAAAACCAGAACTATATACCTCAAGAACCAGTTCCAGATGACACTGATGAAGCCTTCGAATACCAATCATTTCACAATGACATTTCAATAGAGGAGGAGGCTGAGCAGTATCAACAACCAGAGGTATCAGTTCAGGAACCCGAACCGGAAAAGTCTCGATTTGATTTTTATTATTCTGACTCTGACGAGGAGGAAGCTGATCCATTTATACCAACTGCACCAACAACGGAGGATCAAACTTTCAAGCCTCAAAATGAAGATCTTGGAGAATGCTTTGCACAAATGTTTGATGAAGATCTACCTGAGCCAATCATTTCACCCAGATCAGAGGATGAAGACCTAAAATCTGACATTTCTTTTCATCCTCAGGTTAACAATTTTGATACATGTATTTCACAGATGACAGATGAAGAACTAAATACAGAAATTTTAAAATACATATGTGAAGAAAAGGTGGAGCAAAAAGAAGAGCAAATGGAAGAGCAACAGTCAGACCAAAATAAAGATCCAGAGCATTCAGGAAAAACATCGCTGTGTTGGGGAGTACAAATCAAAGATATCACCCAGAAGCTTGACAGAATGGAACTTCCATTCCAAGTCAAACACCATACGAGACCTCCTGATTTTCTTTCTTTCTTTTCAGGTACTACTGGAGCAACAAAGATTAAAAAGGTGGCACGAGCACTGAATAGAATAAAACTCTTTTTGCCACTTTACCGTTGGAAGAGACCATTCAAAAGCAACGCTCACGGGATTGTCTTTAATCGGACATCCAAAACGACATTGAAACCTCCTTGACAAATAGATTTCAGTCACGTCTGGCTGAAGACGAAAAATTCAGCGCTAGCAGGGAGGCAACCCATGCAATTTGTTGTAATTTATTTTTCATATTTTGTGAACTTTTTAATTTTGTGTGTTATTTTTGTAGGGAAAGGCACAAACGAAGCATTTTAAGACAGAAGGAATTGTGTTTGGCAAGCAAAGATGAGAAACAATTCATTAGCAATGGCTGATTAAAGAATGAAATCTTAAGACGCATTCTAATGGATTTATATACTAAACAAGTGGCGTATTGCATACACAATTCCGTTACCTTAATTATTGCTTTGATTCGCTTTTCTGTTGTAATTATTTTTATTTTCGTAGACAGGATCCAGACTTTTTGACCTTTCACGATTTGTTTTGTTGTTTAGCTAACAAACGTCCTCTGGAAGATATTAGTGCTATTATTACTCACCCTTTTTCAGGTACTATAAATTCAGCCCGTCATTGCACTTTTGAAGGCATCTTGATTTGAGAAAGAAATACATAGAAAAATGGAAGCCACTTCAAGAAGACGAGTTGAAAACATCTGTGTGTTTTGTGGTAGTACTGTTGGTACTAAACCACAATACATAGAAGCAGCACAGGAATTGGGTCGAGTCTTAGCCGCAAGGAATATGCATTTAATATATGGCGGAGGAAATCTTGGACTTATGGGGATCGTTTCAAAAGCCGTACAGGAAGGAGGCAGTCACGTTTTGGGAATCGTCCCAAAACCCTTGGCAGAGGCAAATCTTATTGGATCATCAAACGGAGAGGAACTGATCGTATCAGGTATGTCTGAACGCCTGGTAGAAATGATTAACCGTGCTGATGCTTTTATTGCTTTGCCAGGTGGCTTGGGTACATTGGAGGAAATTTTTATTGTACTATCTTGGGCGAACCTGAACATACACCAGAAACCGCTTGGACTACTCAACGTTGATGGATTTTATGATTTTCTTTGTGTGTTTCTTGATGATGCTCGGAGAAATGGGTTCGTATCAAAACCTATGAAAGAACTCCTCTTCACTGCCAGACTTGCTCCGGATCTGATAGACCAACTTATAGCCTATGAACCACAAGTTGACCCTATCCTATCAAAGATAAATTGGTCTGAGGACGATCGTGGTAAGAGGCGTCGAATTAATCTGGATCTTAACCTTTAATTTCCTGTAGATTTCAGCTAACCAGGTACAACCTTCTAACTCTCCTTTTACTGTTTGAGACATTGGGGACAATGTCTCATTTAGGTTTGGGGGAGGGATTTAGTTGATTAGTACCTTGTTTTTTAGTTTGTATGTTGTTTTTATTTTTAGTCCAAATTTTTCGAAAAATACAAAAAAATTGAAAAATTTTCAAAAATTACAAAAATATTTTGCATTTTCGTGTTTTAGTTTTGACTAAAAAGGTGGAATTGGTAAGAGGTAGCTGAGTAAGGAGTTTCACTCCTGAGACGTATCTCAAGCCCATTTTCGAAATAAAGTTAATTTTTGTTTATTTCCTTTTGAATTATTTAATTTGTGAATTCTCCATAAATCTGACTAAAATGAATCTTCATATGTTCAGTTGACAGGTATTATGAACTTACATGGAACATACAGTCATGAGATAAAATTGAAAAGTTTGTAATATTCCGTGCTATAGTTTAATTGGAGGAAGCATCTCTAAATAGTGATGGAGTAAAAAAAAAAAAAAAAAAAAAAAAAAAAAAACGTCCGAGATCCGAGTTATTAAGTCTGTAAGGGTGTTTAACACCTAGTGCCCTAAACCCAACTGGTTTGGGAGTCACTGGCCCAAAGCTTGTTACATGGATCGAAGATGCTGCAAAAATATATATATATATATATCTGAAGTCTGAGTAATTAAGTTCGTAGGGGTGTCTTAACACCTGGTGCCCTAAAGCCAACTGGTTTGGGAGCCACCGACCCAAAGCTCGCTACATAGACAGATGATATTGTATATAAATAAAAAATAGAGAAAAAATCAAAGAAAAAATCAGAAAAATCAAAAAATTATTCCATTGCTACAAAAAAGGTGTGAAATCTGATAGAACTTTAGGACAAAAATATTACTCTCTTATCAACTGCACTTATGACTGTTGTGGGCAAAAAAATGAGTTGATTAATATTTTGTTAGCTGTGTATATGAAGAATGGTAAAAATAATCGGAGAATTTACTTATTCGGTAATTTAGAAAGAAACAAAACAACTAGTAACTTGGAGTAGAATTTTCACCTGATTAGTCACTAACTTCTTTATTCTCTTTTCACTTGTCTTTTTTGCTTTTGTGTGCATTAGTTTTAACTAACTTTTTACTTTTGTAAAATGTTTGTGGGTATCATTGCTGTAAGCCCTCACGAGACTACACTCGTCCACTAGGGACACCTAGGGGTTTAAAGGCTTGTTGCATTTGCTAAATGCAACCGTGATCCCTACGAAAGTGGCTTAGTTAAATTTTATTTTCATGTTATTTTATTTTCTGTTTTGCTCGAGGACTAGCAAAATGTTAGGTTTGGGGGTGTGATGAGTGGTATTTATACCACTATTTCCCACTCATTTGACCTAATGTTTTGTATTGTTTCTCGAGATTTATGAACGTTTTGATGTGTTTTGTTGTTATTTTGCAGATAAATAAAGTTTGGACAGCACTGGAAGCAATTTGGGACAAAACCGGACAAAAATGGGTCAACTGGAATAATTTCATCTTCTGCGCGTCGCGACGCTGGAGCCTTGCGCGCCGCGACGCCCAACGTGCGCCAGTTCCGCTAACATGCGCCTGGTCAACAAATCAGATTTTGAGAAGTTTGACTTTGCTAACGTGCGCCGTGCCACGTGTTAACATCACAACGGAGATGCTAAAATACGCCGTGCCACGTGTCGAATCTTTGCTTGGACGGCCACCGCCCCCGTGTCATCCTACGTGTCGCCACATCATCGTCCACATCAGCAGCCACGTCAGCATTCAACCGAGTCAACATGCCACGTCATCATCAGCCAATCACAGCGCGACACGTGTCACATCTCATTCGTCCGACGGCCGCCGCCCTACGTGTTGCCACGTCGCCTTCCACATCATCAGCATGACGCAAGCAATGACGTCATGAACAGTTGACACGTCAGCATGACGTAAGCATGACGTCATGAACAGTGCCACGTCAGCGGATCAGATTTGAGTCAACGAACCAGCAAGTGACACGTGTCACTGTAGCGCGCGTCGCGACGCTGGTCGCGCGGCGCGACGCGCGCACCTCATCGAAGCCTATAAATTCAGCACCCGATTTCAGAAATTTGTATCCCATCCTCTCTCTTCAATTCCTTCTAAAGAGAGAGTTTCTCTCTCTAAAAGTCTTTAGTTTTTACTTTTTTTACTTTTGTAAATAATTTTTATTACTTTTTGTAATAGTATTAGTAATTTATTTTTACTATTTACTTTCTTTTGCAGTTTTTACTATTTACTATTTACTTTTTACAGTTTTTACTATTTACTTTTTACTTTTTACAGTTTTTACTATTTACCGTGATGAGGTAATTTCCTTATGTTCGGGTGAAAGGTAATTTCTTTTACTAATACTATTTAGATTCATCTCCCTTAAAATAATATATTTACTATTTAAATTTGACTTAATCAGGATACCGCCAGATTGGTCGGTGGGTAATAAAATATATATTCCGCCTTTATGGCTGGTTATTTTGGTTCCGCCTTTATGGCTGGTTATTTTGGTTCCGCCTTTATGGCTGGTAATAATCACAAGTTTATATATTATTTTAATGGGAGATATCTAAATAAGTAGTAGTAGAATTAATTCCTTTTACCTTAACATTTTATTTTATTTTACTTTTCATATTTTCATTTTATGTCTTTTATTTTTATGTTTTTATTAGTCCTAGTTATGTGTTAGTTATTAGGGGTTGTGATGACTTTTAATATCACTAGTTTATAAGGGATTATTTTATAGTTTGGGTAATTTATAAGTTTACTTATTAAGTCTTAAGCTTAATGCTTCTTATTGTCTGATCACCAATAAGATTGAAATGGTAAATCTAAAATGAACTAGACATAGGGATTTTAGGTTTCAGCCTTAGACTTAATAGCCCACGATCTTCCTTGAGGATAGATAACCCTTTAATAGATTTCCTTACATGATAGGAATATACCTGTCGGGCGGGGGTAGCCATAATTGGAACTTAGACTTAATGAATCCAGGTAATGTGGTTGACATAGGAATATGGTTCAATTGGTTATACTGGGTATTTGTAGTTGACCATCGGAAGAGGCTCTTACATAATTTAGTGTTCCAGGTTAGTAAACTGATTTATTACACAAACATAAAATAATCACTTCATCTTTTAAATGATATAAAAGAATTCACAACCTTATATCTTTTTATCTGTAATTTTCCTTAGTATTTTCTTTTGTCTTTTATTTATTTATTTAGCAAATCTACAACAACCAAATCAATCAAGCAATCAATTCCATTCTCCTTTTTAATTAGATATTTGTAATTAAATAGATTCAATAATTAATAACAACAGTAGGAATTAAGTCCTCGTGGGATCGATATTTTTATACTACTTGAACGATACGTGCGCTTGCGTTATACGTGTGTGTTTACGCCGGTCAAGTTTTTGGCGCCGTTGCCGGGGACTTATATTTCTTGAGTTGTTAATTTTGAAGCTATCTAATTTACTTGTATCTAATTTTCTTATTTTTATCTGTAATTTTTATTACTTTCTTTTGATTTCAGGTGACTTACAAATGGAACATTACTGGGAGATTGAAAGATTACGTGCTTTACAAGAAGACAACCCCAAATCTGGGAGCAACAGTCCGGTTTTCTGAGGCCTGTTGTCGAGCCCAATGATTATCACTGGATGCCAGAACCAAGCAATGCTACATTTGTTCATCAGAACGAAATGGGGAGATGTGTGATTTGTGACAGTAACCACCCGAGCGATCAATGTATATATCGATCAGAGTGGGAGAATTTCTGGAGGCAATCATGCTATGAAAAGCCATCACATTTCACAGAGCCACATTTTCCATCTTATCCACCATCCATATGCGATTTTCATCAACAACCAGAACCATCCGAGGAAGATCAATTGATTCACATGTTCAAAGAACAAGCAGCTCAATTTGATGCACAAGTTCAGAGTAACACATAATCCATACAAAGAATGACAGATCAGATCAGAGAATTTCTGGAGGCAATCATTCGTGTAGCGTTCGTAAACGCGCTGAATCGAGTCATCTTCATTAGATTTCATGCATAGTTTTCCTAGTAGCTATCCCCACATGTATGAATACGACTATGTTAATGAATTACAATTCATATGCTTGTGTCGTGATAACATTTGAGTATTATTTCTTGTGGTATATCGGATGGAACTCAGACGTAAATTCCGTAGCCGATTCCGAATGGACGGTAGTGCGGTCTGTACTTGGGTTACAATTCCACGTACCACTTGGAAAAGTGCCCATATGTATGTTTGTATGGTTAATATGTGTGCTTGTGTTTTCTTGAATGTAATATGCAAATAAAGTTGTATGTTCGTTGCTATGTTGATATATGTTAAGCATGCGATTTAGATATGAGATAAGTTTTATTTTGCATATGAGAATTTAGAAGCATGATACCCTTGGAAATAAGTGTTACTTAAGCTTGATTAAATTATTACATAAATCCTTTCATTACAAGTGACATGAGTAAGGGACCATTCCGAACCCAACGGTTTGAGGTCTTCCCTTGCGAGGGGTGAGTGCGGTCTTAAATCTTTGTCCCGGTTCACACCGGGTGGCGACTCCATATTATTTAGTATTTCCCAACTAGTGCCGCGAGCCTAGGAACGGCGTCGCCCAGGTCCTATTGTCCACAGTCTGGCGACTCCACTGGGGATATGAGAATTGGCCCCGAAATATTGTCTTGTAATGAGTGGATTTATGTTTTAATTGGCCATGTCTATAGTGGATAAGTGAGGGTTTAATCAAGGGCACTTTGAGGCTAGGTAATGGTTTGGTGTCTTCCTTCACTCACTACCTTTCTAGAAGGAAAAGCTGTGAGGACACCTATATGGCCATCTACTCGTAGCCTTTGTGATGGACTAATTTGGAGGACTCGTTGTTTATTCCTGACACCAAGCGATAAGAGCCTAAGAGGCTTGGGTATTTAAGTGAGCCTCGCTCCACCTTCCCTCTGGGGAATCTACAACGGAAAATCCATTTGACAGTCCGTCACACACCATAGCTCATTGGCACGTACCTTAGTGTATAAAAAGGGATACGCTCACTTGGTCGTTTGAACCCTTGAGTGGGGAGACCTAGTTGTGGGCTATCCTTCGCCAGTGAGAGCCTTTGTCTATACTTTTACTAACCCACCCATAGACCGATTTGTATGGTTAAAGTAACAATTATTTCCTTGAGTATGTGCTTATGGACCATCCTCATTTGGATGCAGTTGGACTATTGTCAGAAATGCGGGCTTGCTGGGCCATTTAAACTGGGGCAAGTTCGTACCGTATGACTATTAGGCCCAAAGCTTCTGAAATGTTGATGGGCCATTATGTAAAAATTGTTATGTTATGTTTGCATTATCTCTCTTTTATGCTTGTGTTTGGGAACATCATCGTTTGGATTCATTTGGACTATTTGTCATAAGATATGGGCTTGTTGGGCCATTTAAACTGGGACAAGAACGTATTTTATGAGAATTGGGCCGAAGGCTTCTGATGAGTGATATTTATATCACTATTTCCCACTCATTTAATCTAATATTTTGTATAGTTTCTCGGGTTTGATGAACGTTTTGATGTGTTTTATTGTTATTTTGCAGATAAATAAAGTTTGGACAGCACTTGAGGTAATTTGGGGCAAAACCGGACAAAAATGCGTCAACAGGGTTATTTTGGTCTTCTTCGAGTCGAGACGCTGGAGCACTGCGCGCCGCGACGCCCAGCGTGTGCCGGTTCTGCTAAAATGCGCCATGGTCAACGGGTCAACAATTTGAAAAGTTTGACTTTGCTATTGCTAAAATGCGCCGTGCCACGTGTCACCATCACATCCGATCTGCTAACCTGCGCCGTGACACGTGTCAACATCATATGCTGCCGACACTCTGACATGACACGTGTCGCCTCGTCATCAGCCATGTCATCGGTCAACGAGTCAACCATGCCACGTGTCATGCCACGTCATCAGACACGTCAGCAAGTCAACCGAGTCAACATGCCACGTCAGCCTCAGCCAATCAGAATTTGACACGTGTCGCCATCCCATTGTGCCGACAGTTGTACAGTCAGCCGCCACGCCACGTCAGCGCCATGTCATCGCCACGTCGCCTCCGCGTCAGCATGACGTCATCACAATAATTGAGAATTAGCCGCCTTGACACGTGTCAGTTGTACAGTCAGCCGCCTTGCTACGTGTCGCCGTCTCATTGTGCCACGTCGACAAATGAGCGTCGCGACGCGCGCACAGTGACCAAACAGTGAATTTTTTTTTGCTATAAATAGGCCGCGAATTTTCAGTTTTCATTACACCTTTCTCTCACTCCTTCTATGTAATTAGGGAGTTTCTCTCTCTAGAATTTTCATTTTTATTTTTTAGTTTTTACTTTTGTAATAATTTTAATTACTTTTTGTAATAATAGTAATCTACTTTCTTATTTTACAGTTTTTACTATTCACTATGCGGAGGTAACTTCCCTATGCTAGGGTGAAAGGTAATTATTTTACTATTGCTATTTAGATTAATCTCCCTTAAAAATAATATATTTACTATTTAAAATTCTGATTAATAAAGAATACCGCTATATTGGTCGGTTGGTAATTTAATTTTAATCTGGTTTAAACCTGACTAATCAAGGAATACCGCTATATTGGTCGGTTGGTAATTTATTTTTTGTTGGTTTGAACCTGATTAATAAAGGAATACCGCTATATTGGTCGGTTGGTAAATTTATTTTGGTACCGCCTTTATGGCTGGATTATGGACAAATATTACCACCTATATGGCTGGTTGGACTTAATTTGACTTAATCAGGATACCGCCAGATTGGTCGGTTGGTAAAATATATTATCACAAGTTTATATATTATTTTATGGGAGATATCTAAATTAGTAGTAGTAAAAGTAATTCCTTTTGCCTTAGCATTTTTTTTTTCATTTGTAATTTACTTTTTAGCATTTTAATTCACAGCAATTACTTTTCAGCATTTTCATTTTATGTCTTTTAAGTTTTTACTAGCCCTAGCTATGTGTCATAACTAAGTTAGTAATCTAGGGTTGTGATGAAATCCAATATCATCGGTTTATAAGGGTTAAATTATAATTTGGATAATATAAAGATTTATTTATTGAGTCTTAATCTTAATGCTTTTTATTAACTGGACACTAATAAAATTGATAAGGTAAACTTAAAATGAACTAGACATAGGGATTTTAAGTTTAAAACCTCAGACTCAATAACCCACGATCTTCTTTGAGGATAGATAACCCTTTAATAGATTTCCTTACAGGATAGGAATATACCTGTCGGGCGGGGGTAGCCATAATGGAACTTAATCTTAATGAATCCAGATAATTTGGTGACATAGACATATGGTTCAATTAGGTTAAATTGGATATTTGTAATTGACCATCGGAAGAGGCTTTTACATAATTTAGTGTTCCAGGTTAATAAATCAATATTTTACCCAATTATAAGATAACCACTTATCTTTAAATAATATTGGAATAAATCACAACCCTAGATAGTTTTTAATATTGAATTTTCTTAAAATCAACCTTAAAACAATTTTCATTTACTCATTTTAAATTTAGAATCGTCACCTTTTCAAATCAATCAAACAACCTGTTAGATACTGGTAATCATTTGGCCCAATAAAATTGAAACAAAAAGGTTTTAAGTCCTCGTGGGATCGATACTTTTTATACTACTTAAACGATACGTACGCTTGCGTTATACGTGTGTTGTTTACGCCGGTCAAGTTTTTGGCGCCGTTGCCGGGGACTTAGTTATCTTTTATTATTAGTTTACAGGTTAAATTGTTACTTGTATCTAATTTCTTTTTACTTATTATTTTGTTTTATTGTGTTTCAGATTCTCCAAGAAACTTCATGAGACGAACCAGAAGCTTTGAATTCCGACCGCTTGACCCAGAAATTGAAAGAACTATCAGACAGTTGAGAAGGGAAAGGCGAGAAGGCCAAGAAGCTTAGTCAACATGGAACCTGAACCTTTGGAGGTTGCACCACCAATTCCCATTCGAGACAGAACCATTCCGGTGGTAGATGGCCTCATTTCATGTATTGTACTTCCTCCTTTACCAGCAAATGCAGGGGTGACATCAAAACTTGCATTCAGATGATTCAGCAAACAGTTCAGTTTGGGGGAAATGCAACTGAAGATCCTAATGCTCACATTAGCAACTTCCTGGAAGTCTGCGGCACTTTCAATTACAACCGAGCATCAGAAGAAGCAATGAGACTGAGAGTTTTCCCATATTCACTGAAAGACAGAGCAAAAGCATGGCTACATTCATTACCAGCAGGTTCTATCACAACTTGGAACGCTCTAGCCACAAAATTCCTTGCAAAATACTTTCCACCAGCCAGAACTACAAAGTTGAGAAATGACATCAAATCCTTTGTGCAGCAAGATTCAGAATCTCTGTATGAAGCTTGGGAGAGATACAAAGATTTACTCCGGAAATGTCCTCACCATGAGATTCCAAAATGGCTTCAAGTCCAAACTTTCTATAATGGACTTTCTGGACTGATGAGAACCACAATAGATGCTGCTGCTGGAGGAGCTTTAATGGCAAAAGGAGAAGATCAAGCCTGGGACCTAATTGAAGAAATGGCCAACAACAACTCCTTGTGGCCAACAGAAAGAAGTCTGATTCAAAGAATTGCAGGAATCTATGAAGTTGGAGCTAATACAGCACTCAACACCAAACTAGATCAGATATGCAAATTCA
>SKCR01029838.1:0-37611 GCA_019454045.1 Zanthoxylum bungeanum
TGAAATTGATCATGCACAACTTCAATTCAACCTCATTCAAGCATACTTCATCAAACAATTCAACCAAATCATGCCTAAATCGAGTTTACCCAAATTAAAGTTTTGACCAAAAATAAGCAAATTGGGGAAAATCAATCCAATCAATTTTTTATCAAATTGATTACATACAACTCAAATTCAATCATATATAATCATTCTTGAACAATCAATTTGACAGAATCAAGCTAAAATCAAAAAGCCCCAAATTTGCTCAAGAACCCTAATTCGGTTTTCATGCAACAATAGCTCTAGATACCATTGTAAGAGTTCAATCAAAGTCCAAAGATCAACAAATCATGCATAAAAAACCGCATATGAACACATCAAAGGAGGTGCGGAATATACTCACATTGATGGGTTTGATGCTAGGAAGAACACAAGCTGCGTTTTCATCCTCCATTGAGCTCGGCAGTAGCTTTCCTTGACAGTGGGCTGCTCGGTTTGGACTGGTTTGGACTCCACCATTTTCGGCCATGCATGGACTCCATTGAAGCTCCAAGCTTCAAGCTTTCCAAGCTCAAAGAATCACTTCCCTATCACCTATGTATCACTCAGGTGTGCTAGCACTTGGTTTTGAAACAAAATCAATCTTGTTCTCATTACTTCTCGGCAGAACCAGAAAAAACGAGAGACAAAAGATGAAGAACGGCTTCAAGCCGAGAGAGAAAAGGGAGGGAGATCATTTCACGTGAAACCGTGAATCATGAGAGAGAGAAGGAAAATGGTTTTTACTTATATTTATATTTTATTTCTAAAATAAAATCAAATACCAAAAGCCTTTTCATTTACCAAGTACAAAAGTCAAAAAAAGCAAAAGGCTTTCATCATTTCAACTTTTACTTTAAGTCACATCACATCACTTTAATAAAGTGACATGTTGTCAAGTCACATCACTCAAATGACAATTGATTTGACGCATGATGTGACAAACGATTTGACGCTTGATGTGACTCGCGTGCCGCGCTCGAATTCGAAATGTAATGCGCTCGCAATCACTCTCGGGCTCGGGTTCGCTAATTCCAAATTAACGAATTTTCCGTCGCGTCGTAATTAAATGATTACGCCAGCGAAATCATTATTCACGTCGCTAACGAATTAATTCTAAATTAATTCGTTCGCCCGAATTAAAATCTAATTTTAATTCCGCGTCGAAATCCAATTTCTAATAATATATCGAATATTATTTTATCGATTAATTCCAAATTAATCGTTCTCTCTCTTTAATAATATTTTATCCCAGATAAAATATCTCCGCAATTAATCCGAGATTAATTTTCTATCTCTCTCTACTAATTAATCCCAGATTAACAAAGTGCGAGTCATACATCATCGGTGAATCTTCAGGAAGCGACCCATGAGATCTCGGATATGTTGGCAGTAAATACGATCGTCGGACTGTCCAAACACGTAAGTACCTCATACTACGTTTATATCGATTTACAAGACAAGGTTGGCTTCTAGCAAAGCGCCATGCCTACCCAATTCTCCAGAAATATTCTTACAGGAATATATAGATCTGTATCAAGCGTAGTATACCGTAGTATTGTGTATACGGCCCAGTATCGGATAATCACGTGCTAGGCCTGGGGGCTGGGATAAGTGTCTGCCCCGTACGAAGCACATGTCGGATGTCTGGTAACTAGTCTCTATAATCGGATATACATGACCTGGTCATAATATCCCGATGGCTGCGCAGCACTTAAGAGCACTAATACCGTATCCTGCGTGACATCATCTCCAATATGACTGAAGTGATACTTCCGTCTTGACATCACACCCAATACTCTACGACTCTCTGATAAACCCAGAAGTGGTGTACTCAGAACCCGTTTAAAGTCCCCTACCAACCAAAACCAAAGTTTATCGATTATCGTAAGTATTAGCGATGCAAGTCTCAGGTTAAGACTATACCACACCTACCTTGATTTCGGCCTCCCATAGACACATAGTCATAATACCAATGGGATTCCGAGGGGTCTATCCAGAGCGAAGCTGTTCCCGTACCATCGGTGAAACACGACCTCCTATCGCACTTGCATAAGTATCCAACACTTATATATATGAGAACTATGTCGTTGTGCCCTCACAAACGCGCACAAGTGCAATACTAGCCTATTTCGCATTATCGATGTCCAGTCTCGATAATACTACGGCTAGGGATATTTAATGATTAAACCTTCGGGGACTGATACTGTCTCATATCATTCTCAGCAGGTACTAATCATAGGGACCTCTCTTCATTTATATATCTATGGTGATCTAATCACAAATGATGAGAGTGCAATTTCCTTGTCACATAGTTAATTTGCTACAACAACACAATGATCTGTGCAAATAGTGACGCTATGGGTCATTTTGTCCAACAATCTTGGGATATGTCTTTGTCTTCCAAGAAGACTGTGATGATTTTGCCTTTGCTCCTTTTAGAAGCTCGGCTCTACCTCCTTGAGCATAGCCATCAACACTCCAAGAGTTTACTATTGTTCATATGAACCTACCCCAACTTTCGGGCAGAGACTATAAGATCAAATCTTTTGTAGTCTCGGCCACGTAGGTAATGCCCAGCTAACCTGGCTGATCGATATTAGCAATCATCTGTGACACCTTGTGGTCGACAGATGTACCCTCTTACATACACGAGTGAAATAGCTTCTTTTGCAATTTGTACTTCTAAGATCTAAGAATAAATCCATGAAGCTTTAATTTGAACATCATGGTATAAGGATCTAATCTTTAGTAATGACGTCAAAATTAAAGTGTCATTGCATTAAGCATAAAGGATTAAGCACTAAAGTTATCATCACCATGAGTCTTCTAAAGTTCATGCTCTACTATTTGCTCAACTCCGGACTTAGGCCTGAGATGTCACTCTATCAAATAGAATAACTTCTCATTTCCCAGGACTATCCTGAGGTTCTATTCCCATTCTGAAAATTAAAGCCATTTAAAGACATTTTCACCCAGGATTATGTTTTAAACGCTAATCTTTCAGTTATATTGATTCCAATAGTCTAACTATCCAATCAACGATTTTGGGTACTATTAAATAATGATTACTATACTCTAACTATATAATCAACTATAATTTGATTTGTTAAATTCAAATATATTGATTACTATAATCCAATTACATAATCAACTATAAATGAAATAGTTTGAATACAGTCCAATTGTTCAATTAAAACAACAATTAAATATTAGTCCAACTAATATATTATTAATAAATAATGACGAAAAATTGAAATGAGCGCGTATTGGCAAATATCTAAACGAAATTGCAAATTTAATACTTGTCTCCCACTATTTTTCGGCGAGCCTCTAACCCTCTGTTGAGTACTGGGGAAACCTAGATTCCTAGTGGGCTAGGATCCCGTTAAATAACACACAACCTTGACTTTGGCCAACAAGCTGTATGATATTTAACTAGGTAGATCTCTAAGATCAATTGGATCTCATCCAATTCCTAAAACATCAATTACAATAAATAATCATGCATTATATATCAATTCATGTCCAACATAATTGAAGTAAAATCAATCCAACATGCTTATAAGGCTCTCGGCAATTAGGGACTTTTTATATCAATTTTGATTTCAATCCAATTAAATCATAAACTAATATATCTAATGCATTTTAAACACATCCAATTTTCTAAAATTCAAAAATCACCAAGAGCTACAAATGGGTTCACATTCGGCCAAGCCTCAAAATTTGGGGAAAATTAATACAACTAATTTTTCTTCAAATTGATCATGCACAACTCAAAGTTAACATATTATAAGCATGCTCAAAAAAAATTTGAATAAAACATGCTCAAATAAAAAATATCCAAATCAAGATTAAGAACCCTAAATTTAATTTCATGCTCAATTATGGCTCTGATACCATTGTTGGGTTTTCTAGGTGTAGGCACTGCATTTTTACACATAAGTCCCTATGATGAGTCTCATTTTGGAGACACTACCTTTTAAGTCACGGAGGTCGCGGAAAATGGACGTCGGAAGGGGAATTCAGAATAAACAAGGTTCACTGTTTTCGTTGGTGCTGCGTTCATTACTTCGTTCGAACATCAGGCAGATTGCGGACGTTCGTGTCACGTTCGAGGAGGCGTTCGAACGGTGTCGGTAATTCTGGTTTTGCTGCTAGCCTCACATCAAGCCCAATTCGCCCAAGCCTTGGCCCACACGCCCAAGCCCACTTAAAACACATTATTAACACATGGTGAAATCAAAACAAATCTAAAAATCACATACCAAATTAAAAGATATCATACCTAATCTAAACCAATCAAATATAATCATACCAAGTTAAAATCAATCAACCAATATATTATTCCCAAACTTAAAATATTGTATGCCTAATCAACATAAACTAAATATTCAACCTTCCCTATCTAGCCAAGATTTGTCCCCCCCTCAATCTTTGACTTCCCTTATCCAACAACAAATCAAATCCTTTTCCTTGTCAAGCCTAACCTTTTGCCTATAAAAAGAGCCATTCACCAACCTTCTCAACCCTAGCTAGCTCATACAGATAAGATACACACAACTCACGGCAATAACAAGAAGAAAAATAGAAATAATCCCCTTCATCTCCCCCACTCCACAACCGAAAACAGCAGCCCCTACACCTCCTAAAATAGCCCATACAGCAGCCCTAAACACACACATAAAACAACCCTGAACCACACCATAACATCACCGAAAATCACACCCAAAACAGTAGCCAAAACATCCCAAAAACAGTAACTAAAATACAGCAGCAAAACAGTAGCAGCGGCAGCGAATCAGAGTCAAAACAGCAGCAAAAGACGGAGGACGACGACCCAAAATAGTAAGACAACGAACGAGAGCAGTGAACCAGTGAACCGGAAGAGTTGCGTAGCTTTACCCCTTCCGATCTTCATGAAACGCGAGTCCGAGAGACGACTTAAAAGGTTAGACCTGAGGGCACTTTTTTCATTAGTTTATATTCGTTTCATTTATTGTTGAATTTTATTCGCATGAGAGTCGTTTATGGATGCATGTTGTGGCTTGAATGAAATGGAAGAGTGTCGTCTCTTGTGGTATATAGGATGGAAACCCAGACGTAAATTCCGTAGCCGAATCCGAATGGACGGTAGTGCGGTCTGTACTTGGGATACAACTCCACGTACCACTTGAGTAAACGGCACCTTCTCTTGTTTTGTGTTGCTTTGGCTTATCTATTTCTTGTTACTTAAATTCTGTATGTCGCTTATTTGTGTATGATATAATCGAGTGCATGGGCTCAGTAAGTGCGATGGAAGGTCCCCTAATCGGAAGGGTTAAAATCCTTCACCACGATGCTTTGCCGCACCGATTGATGTGTGTTCGGTTGAATGCGAGATACGTTCAATCAGACACATTACGTTTAATATTGTTGCTTATTTATGCATGGTTCAATCGAGCGCATGGGCTTAGTAAGTGGAATGAAAGATCCCCTATGGGGATGGGTTAAAGCCCTTTACCACGATGCTTTGCCGCGCTGGTTGATGTGTGTTCGGTTGGATGCAAGACACGTTCAATCGGACATACTTAGTTGAATATGATTGTCTTTATGTTTGTATGCATGATGTGATATGACGCGCATGGGCTTAGTATGTTGGTCTAAAGGTCCTCTCTTTGAGAGATCAAGAGCCCCCAAAAGGCCACCTTTACGGCAGTACTTCGCCGCGCCCCCTTTATTTTGTTGTTTATGTATTGCGCCCATTTCATGCATCAGGTCTGTTCCCGTTCGAACGCGTTTACGAACGCAACTCGAACGCGCATGCATTTTACCTTATCACGCATCAGGTCTCATTTTCGTTCGAACTCGTTCACGAACGCCATACGAACGTGAGCATTTTGTTTCATTTCCGTTCGAACGCGTTATCAAACGCCATATGAACGTGAGCATTCTGTTTCATTTCCGTTCGAACACGTTATCAAACGCCATACGAACGCGAGCATTCTGTTTCATTTCCGTTCGAACGCGCTATCAAACGCCATGCGAACGCGAACCTTCTGTTTACCGTTCGAACGCGTTTACGAACGCTACACGAATGCGCACACACTGAACTGAGTCCGTATTATCATATTCATGCATAATTGCCTCTTGGTTGATCTTTCTTGTGTTATATAGCCAACCGTATTATTTGTATTCCTACTTTTATCCATTCTATGTGTTCTTGGGATTGTATTCAAGCATGATTAGGTGTTAGCAGGTTATTTGGTTAATAGGTTCATGAGATAGTACTCAAGCATGATTAGGTTGTTCTTAGTTTTCCATATCATAGGATTGAAATATGTTCATGAGATTGCCATGTGATGTTGCATGTTGTGATGAACTTGTTGATGTATGCATATGAATCTAGAAGCATGATATTTTTGGAAATAAATGTTATTTAAGCATGGTTAAATTATTACATAAATCCTTTTATTACAAGTGACATAAGTAAGGGACCATTCCGAACCCAACGGTTTGAGGTCTTCCCTTGCAGGGTGAGTGCGGCCTTAAATCTTTGTCCCGGTTCACACCGGGTGGCGACTCCATGTTATTTAGTACTTCCCAACTAGGCCGCGAGCCTAGAACAGCGTCGTCAGTTTCTGTTGTCCACACTAGGTCAAACCAAGATCAATTAAGCAAGAAATCATGTGAATACAACAAAGTAAGAATGCTGAAAATACTCACTTTGATCGGATATTGGATACGTCAAAAAAAAAAATTATTCCTCCAAATTTCGGCCAAGCTCCTCATTTGGGGATGAAATCCAAGCTTTTGATGATGATTCCAAGCTCCTGGAAAGTTTCCCTAACACCATTGTTATGATTCCTTTGAGTGCTAGCTCTTGAAAATTTGCAATAAATTTTCACCTTCTTCTTCCTACTAGTTTCGGCCAAGCCAAAATGAAGAGAAAATGGAGAGTGAAGCCGTGAGGGAGAGAGAGAGAAATGATGAAGATGTGTGGTTGATTTGTGTCTTTGATTTCAAAAATCAAATTCATAATATACCAAACATTTGGTAAAAAACTTCCATCATTACCAACTTGAAGTGTAATACAAGTCACCATCATTCCTTCACCAAAACCCATCACCAAAAAGTAATTAAAGTGACAAGTGATGTGACATGTGGGTCCCACTAAATTTAAAATCTGAGTGGGCTCGCAAACACTCTCGGGCTCGGGTTCGTTAATTCCAAATTAACGATTTTTCGATTGCGACGTAATTAAATCAAATTTAATTAAATAATTATGCCTTGCAAAATTACTATTCACGTCGCTCGTGAATAATTCTAAATCAATTCGTTAGCCCGAATTAAAATCCAATTTTAATTCCGCGTCGAAATCTAATTTTGTTTAATATATCGAATATATTATTTTATCGATTAATTCCAAATTAATCGTTCTTTCTCTTCAAATAGAATTTTATCCGAGATAAAATCTCTCCGTAATTAATCCTAGATTAATTTTCTCTCTCTTATAATTAATCCAAGATTAATTATGTTCGAATCATACGTCATCGGTTAATCTTTGAGAAGCGACCCATGAGATCCTTGGATATGTTGGCAGTAAATCTGGTCGTCAGACTATCCAAACATGTACGTACCTCGTACTACATTTTTACCGATTTACGAGACATGGTTGGCTTCTAGAAAAGCACCGCGCCTACCCAATTCTCCAGAAATATTCTTAAAGGAATATATAATCTATGTCAAGCGTAGTATACGTGGTATTGTGTATTGCGATCCAGTATCAGATGTCACATGCTAGGACTACGGCTGGAATTGTGTCTGCCCCGTACGAAGCATATATTAGATCTCTGGTAACTAGTCTCTATAATTGGATAAACATGACCTAGTAATATTATCCCGATGACCGCAGTACTTAAGAGTACTAATTCCGTATCCTGCGTGATCATCCTCTCCATATGACTGAAGTGATACTTCTGTTGGTAAAAATCTAGGTCCCAAGATCAAACAAGACATGAAAATCGTGCATGAATACACCAAAGAAGATAGCGGAATACTTACATTGGTTGGTTGAGTCGATTTGAAGACCATTGAAGCCAAAATGCTCACTGTTTTGGCGCATGAACTGCAGCAGTCCACTCCCCACTGCCTTCTGTTTTTGAGCTGCGAAATGGAGCTCCTTTCATCATCGGACGGATCTCGGCTCATGGTCGAACCTCCCTACCACCTTCGCAAGACTTGTAAGTGTGCTAGCACTTGATTTCTCACAATGAAAAACCACTTTTGGCTTCCCTTTGTTCATGCCCAAACTGGTTCAAAACCAGTGAAGAACAGCCACTGTTTTGGCGTGAGAGAGATGAGAGAGTTAGAGAGAAAAAATGTGTTAACTTTCCCTTAATTTCTTTGTTTCAAAAACGTGAGAAGAAAGAGAGAAGCAATGATGTGTTTTGTTAACCAAAAATGAATTTTTAGATAAAAGCTCTTCAAAATCCGTGAAAAGCATTTCCCTCCAAAAATTCATCATCATCACACATTGAGAATAGAGACAATGTATCATCCTATAAAGGTGACTACATACATCATCATCTATTCGTGTCAAGTGATGAGATATCGCGATATGATTTGCGGATACCATTCGTTTCAAAACGAATGTGTCCGCAAACACTTTCGGGCTCGGTTTCGCTAATTCCGAATTAACGCATTTCCGTCGCGACGAGAATTAAATGATTACGCCTAGCGAATTCATTATTCACGTCGCTAACGAATTAATTCTAAATTAATTCGTTCGCCCGAATTAAAATCTAATTTTAATTCCGCGTCGAAATCTAATTTCGTTTAATATATCGAATATATTAATTTACCGATTAATTCCAAATTAATCGTTATCTCTCTTTAGACGATATTTTATCCTAGATAAAATATCTCCGTAATTAATCCCAGATTAATTTTCTCTCTCTTCTATATAATCCCAGATTATTCAAGAGTGCAAGTGTGCGTCATCGGTGGATTATCGGGAAGCGACCCATGAGATCTCCGGATACGTTGGCAGTAAATACGGTCGTCGGAGTATCCGAATCACGTACGTACCAAGTACTACGTTCTCTACCGATTTACGAGACAAGTCGACTCCTAGCAAAGCACCAAGTCTTCCCAATTCTCCGGACATATCCATTTAAGAATATCAAAGATCTGTATCAAGCGTAGTATACTAATGTATTGTGCATATCGGCCCAGTATCGGATAGTCACGTGCTAGGGCTGGGGCTGGATAAGTGTCTGCCCCGTCCGAAGTAACATGTCGGATATCTGGTAACTAGTCTCTATAATCGGATATTCATGACCTAGTCATAATATCACGATTGGATGCGCATCACTTAAGAGCACTAATACCGTATCCTGCGTGACATCATCTCCACTATGACTGGAGTGATACTTCCGTCTTGACATCACACCCAATACACTACGACTCTCTGATAACCCAGAAGTGTTGTACGCAGAACCGGTTAAAGCCTGTACCACCAAGACTAAAGTTTATCGATTATCGTAAGTATTAGCGACGTAAGTCTCAGGTTAAAACTATACACACCTACCTTGATTTCGGCCTCCCATAGACACATAGTCAAAATACCAATGGGATTCCGAGGGGTCTATCCAGAGCGAAGCTGTTTCCCGTACCACGGTGAAACACGACCTCCTATCGCACTTGCATAAGTCTCCAACACTTATATATATGAGAACTATGCCGTTGTGCCCTCACAACGCGCACAAGTGCAATACTAGCCTATTCCGCATTATTGATGTCCAGTCTCGATAATACTACGGCTAGGGATATTTAATGATTAATCAATCGGGGACTGATACTGTCTCATATCATTCTCAGTCCAGGAACTAATCATAGGGACCTCTCTTCATTTATATATTTATGGTGATCTAATCATAAATGATGAGAGTGCAATTTCCTTGTCACATAGTTAATTTGTACAACAACACCGTGATCTGTACAAATAGTGATGCTATGGGTCATATTATCCAACAACTTCCATCTTGACATCACACCCAATACACTACGATTCTCATATATCCAGAAGAGGCGTACACAGAACATGTTAAAGCCCCGGGCGACCAAAACCAAAGTATATTGATTGTCGTAAGTATTAGCGATGCAAGTCTCAGGTTAAGACCAAATACTCATACCCTGATTCAGACTTCCATAGACACATAGTCATACTACCAATGGAATTTCGAGGGGTCTATCCAGAGCGAAGTTTTTTCCGTACCATCGGTAAACACAACCTCCTATTACACTTACATGATATCCAATACCCAAATATATGTGAACTATGCCGTTATGCTCTCACAATGCGCACAAATATAATACTATCCTATTCCGCATTATCGATGTCCAATCTTGATAATACTACGACTATGGATGGTTTAATGATTAAACCTTAATGGATTAATATTGTCTCATATCTTATTAATCCAGAACTAATCATATGAACTTTTATCTTTTATATATCCCTGTAATCCAATTACAAATGATAAAAGAGCATTTCTTTGTCACATAGTTAATTTGTACAACAACACCATGTCCTGTACAAATAGTGATGCTATGGGTCATAATTGTCCAACATCAAAATCTTTCGTAACAATTATGATTAAATTGATATCTATAATCGTAAATAATATAGTATTCATTATGCCATCATCCTATGATGCATAAATGAATAAACATTCTAATCAATTTCTCTTTCGACAAATGAATCATCCTTTATGAAAGATGAATACTATATACAAGAGACACACTAACTGTCAAACAGTTTTACTAACTATCATACATATAGTTTTACTGTGTCCTTTATTAGATCTTATTTAATGCATGACTAATGGAAATATCTCCCAAGTCTCTTGTTTTATATCGTATATGAAACTTTATATCAAATATAACAGAGACTACTCACATTACTTTCACGGAGAAAGGAAGACTTAGGTAAACCTTTTACCTCACAACATCTCATTATTACATTAATAATGATACTATCGTTAGGATATACAATACTAGAAAGAAATTTGTACGCTCCCACTAACCCTAATATCTTATATGTATTCTCTATGCTTTGATAAAATCAGACAATCTGACTGTTAGAGGACACAAATTTTCGGAAAGCTCAGTTCAGTCTACAATAGGCTTTATAAGCTATTATACCAAACTGTGATCTTAGCAGAATACAAACTCCATGGTCATTCCAGAACGAACTCTACAAACAAAGAAATCACAATGGATCTCTTCTTCGAAGAAACCATTCAGGAACGCCACTTTCTATTCTTTAGCCAAAATACATAGTTTAATATCAACATTAACCAACAGATCTTTAATTGTTCAATTAGTACAACTTGAGACAAGTTTTCTCAGAATCTACGATAGATTGTTGAGTATAACCTTTCTCACTGTCACACTATAAAGGTCAAACCTTTAATTAGCTCACTTTGCTTTTGCTGCGCAAATAATTTACACATTTTATGAATGATTCATAACGAAAGCTTAATCAAGTTCAAAACTTGATTGTAGTAAGCTACAAATAATCTTAGATCTATGGTTTAATGCTAACTTCCGAAATTGATATCAAATATCGCACCCACTATAAGTTCTATGATAATTTTCTTCGATAAGTAAACAATAGAACCATTTAGTATCAAATACTTCGCACATGATTCTGACTTCCTATTGGACTTATATGTCTAAGGGTCTTTTCATCTTATTAATTACATAGTTCCATTTATAGTTTATCACTCTTCACATTTAACTTCAATAAGTCAAGTCTTTTCTACAATCATTAACATCTAATGTTACACACCAAGTAATAAAATAATTTTATTACTCGAGATCGTAGAAAAGATATTCTATCAAATAGAATACAATATTCTATTAAATAGAATAAATGATAAACTTTTGCTTGTACCTCTGAGGCGCGAGTACTTTTCAATTATATAAAAGAAATATTCAAATCTCAAACTTTTTAAGATTCTAATTTTCTACTTATACATATCATATATACATAACTGTTGAAACTAATAGAACATTAATTAAAAAGATGAATTAGTGTTACTGGAGCATATCCCCAAGAGTATTGAAACTAATTCGGTAACACTCAATATCAAATGAATCAAATCATATAAGATTCGATTTCTCCCACTGACCAATTCCATCACGATGGAATTATAGAATAATAATATTGAGTAAGAATCCTATTCATTAAATAATCTTAGAACTAATTGCCAGAAATTCATATGTTTGACCGTATCTAATATCTTTGAACAATTAAAAGATTCATGATGAATTTTAAAGATACAGTTTTCAAAAATTCAAATCGAATATCTTTGAACCAATCAAAATATTCTATTCGCATTTCTTCAGAATGTTGGACAAAATGACCCATAGCGTCACTATGTACACAGATCATTGTGTTGTTGTAGCAAATTAACTATGTGACAAGGAAATTGCACTCTCATCATTTGTGATTAGATCACCATAGATATATAAATGAAGAGAGGTCCCTATGATTAGTTCCTGGATTGAGAATGATATGAGACAGTATCAATCCCTGAAGGATTAATCATTAAATATCCCTAGTCGAGTAGTATTATCGAGACTGGACATCGATAATGCGGAATAGGCTAGTATTGCATTTGTGTGCGTTGTGAGGGCACAACGGCATAGTTCTCATATATATAAGTATCGGATACTTATGCAAGTGCGATAGGAGGTCGTGTTTCACCGATGGTATGGGAAACAGCTTCGCTCTGGATAGACCCCTCGGAATCCCATTGGTATTATGACTATGTGTCTATGGGAGGCCGAAATCAGGGTAGGTGTGTATGGTCTTAACCTGAGACTTACATCACTAATACTTACGATAATCGATAGACTTTGGTCTTGGTGGTACAGGGCTTTAACCGGTTCTGCGTACACCACTTCTGGGTTTATCAGAGAGTCGTAGTGTATTGGGTGTGATGTCAAGATGGAAGTATCACTTCAGTCATAGTGGAGATGATGTTCACGCAAGATACGGTACTAGTGCTCTTGAGTGTTGCGCAACAATCGGGATATTGTGACCAGGTCATGAATATCCGATTATAGAGACTATGTTACCAGACATCCGACATGTGCTTCGGACGGGGCAGACACTTATCCAGCCCCAGCCCTAGCACGTGACTATCCGATACTGGGCCGATATACACAATACAATTTGTATACTACGTCTGATACAGATCTATATATTCCTGTAAGAATATTTCTGGAGAATTGGGTAGGCATGGCGCTTTGCTAGAAGCCAACCTTGTCTTGTAAATCGGTATAAACGTAGTACGAGGTACTTACGTGTTCGGATAGTCCGACGACCGTATTTACTGCCAACATATCCGGAGATCTCATGGGTCGGTTCCTGAAGATTCACCGATGATGTATGACTCGCACTTTAATTAATCTGGGATTAATTCGATGAGAGAGAAAATTAATCTGGGATTAATTACAGAGATATTTTATCTCGGATAAAAATCGGTAAAGAGAGAGAACGATTAATTTGGAATTAATCGATAAATTAATATATTCGATATATTATAACGAAATTAGATTTCGACGAGGAATTGAAATTAGATTTTATTCAGGCAAACGAATTAATTTAGAATTAATTCGTTAGCGACGTGAATATTGATTTCGCTAGGCGTAATCATTTAATTACGACGCAACGGAAAATTCGTTAATTTGGAATTAGCGAACCCAAGCCCGGGATTGTTTGCGAGCGCATTCTTATTTCGAATTCGAGTGTGGCACGCAAGTCAAATCAAGCATCAAATCGCAAGTCAAATCAAGCGTCAAATCGCATGTCACTTTGAGTGATGTGACATTTGATTGATTGATGTGAGTTGATTTGTGGTGATTGACAAGCATTTAATGCTTGCTTTATGGAAATTAAAGAAATGGTAAATGGTTTTATTATATTTTGGAAATTATATAAACCTTTTACAATTTTTATTTTCCCACTCATTTCTCTCTCTTCATTTCGGTCTTGACCATTTTTGGAGCCAAAAACTCTCCTCTCTTTCCTCTCTTCTTCTTCACGATTTCTACACTGGTTTTTACAAAAACGGGAGTTCAGAGGTGAAAGAAATGATCTTGTTGCAAGATCTTTGTGCTAGCACACTCCATGAGTCTATACAAAGGTGATAGGGAAGTGTCTTCATGAGCTTGGAATCACCTTGATAAGCTTGGAGCTTGGAGCATCAATGGAGGACCACCCAAAGCCGAAAATGGAGCTGCAGTTCACTGCCATTGCCGAGCTTGGAGGGAGGCAGAAACTTGAAGGCAGTTCGGTTTTGTCTTTGTTGCATCTCTACCGATCAATGTGAGTTATTCCTCACCTCCTTTGATATGTATTCAACTCGTTTATGCATGATTTATGATCCTTGGGACTTGATTGAAACTCAACAATGGTATCTTGAGCTATTGGTTGCAATAAACGAATTTAGGGTTCTTAGCAAAATTTGGGGCTTTTTGATTTAAGCATGATTTTGACAAATTGTTTGTTTAAGAATGCTTGTATATGAATAACTTAGAGTTATATGTAATCAATTTGATGAAAAATTAATTGGATTGATTTTCCCCAATTTGTTTAATGTTGGCCAAAATTGAAATTTGTGTAAACTTGATTTTGAGCATGTTTAATGAAATTGGATGATTTAGAATGCTTAAGTATGTTTAATTGAGGATTGATTGGATCAATTTGTTGAAAATTAGTTTGGAACAATTTTCCCCAAATTGCTTTGGATGGCCGAATTTGGCAAGCTCCCTAATGTCTTGGATTTTGATTTTTGTTCATTGGATGACTTGGAAATCATTTGGGGATGTTGAATTTATGTTTAATTTGGTTCAATGGGATTGAATTGGATTTGGGCATAATTTCCCTCTTTGGCCGAGACACTTGAAGCATGAAATTGGGTTTGATTTTGATCAAATTATGTTGGATATGATTAATTGATGATAAGCATGATTAATTGGACAAAATTGATGTTTTGGAAACTTTGATTTGGGTAATTAATAATGCTATGCACTTTGTTTAATTGAATTGTAAAATTGGATTTTGTAATTTAATTATAATGGGCCTTAAAATTGGATTTGGGCTTTTAAAGTTGTTATTGGGCTTGTTGGGCTTTGTTGTACAAAGTTTGTTTTAGGCAAAATTGGTTGGATCCAATTGGGCCCAAAACCGCATCCATAAAGCCAAATGGAACATAATGGACCTTTAAAGTTTAATTGGGCCTAATGGGCCAAGATTAATTTATAGGCTTATTGGGTAACTCCCGGATTGGACTTTGGTTGCGGGTTTGACCCGAGTTGACCAAAAGACCACGCCTTAAGAAATTAATTAAAAGCTCATTAGACTTTAATAAATTAATATTGGATATTAATCGGGCTTTGAGACCCGTAGCGATTAATTTTGGAATTTAAGTCGAAAAGGGTTTATATTAAAGTGTGTTATTTAATTTGGAATTAAATAGTGAATTAGAATTAAATACAAATTGAATTGGATTTAATTGTGTAGTTTAATTTAATTCGGGAATTCGTACTTTAAGTACTTGTTCGCAATACGAGTTTGACTCGAACAAAATCAAATCTTTGTTTGAACATTGGATGATCACTAATTATCAGATTAATTAATTTGATTAGATTGATTGATAACATGATTGTATGAATACATGGTTGTGATGTTTGAATATGTATATCGGATGGATATTAGCCGGTGGGGCGATTTTGGAAATTGTTGTAATAAATTTGATTTATTATTGGACCTGCGAGTCCAGCCTTATCTCCTATTTCTTTGTATTCTCTTCTCACCTATTCCCCTCAATGTAAATGAGGTTTCTTTAGAAGTGTAGTGTAACGGGTAGAAGTAAATACATGTGCTAGCTGGAGAGAGAAGAGAGAGATTTGATCTAGGATCAATGTAAAATATCCATCCGCATATCATTATTATTTTACATATGCGCTTTATTATGTGTTTAGAATGCATGTTTAAGGGTGTATGATGATGAGACCTTAACAAAGATAATTAAAATTGGTAGCCAATTTGCACACGAAAAACCCTCATCAAATATCATGCGTCTTTTCCTTCCATTGAGTGATTCTTGCTCAAGATCCTAGATTGGCATGGGTTGTTGGCCAAAGTCAAGCCCTTGTCCGTCGAAGATGTGTTTGAATCATGAGGCTTTGTTCCATATTGGTGTCTTGTCCAAGTTGTGGTTTGTTGGCCAAAGTCAAGACCACTTCTTGTCCAACGACATTGATTACGAAGCTTCCATGGTCAATGGGTCCACGCTTGACTGGGATCACTAGGTTTGTTGTGCCAAAGCCAGGCCTAGTTGATTCAGAGGAATAGGTTAGGGTATATATTGGATATATAGCCATATATATGATATATGTTTAGGACTTGGATGTCCACCTACTGGATCTAGGAATTGGATTGGATCCAATTGATCTTAGAGATCTACCTAGTTAATTATCATACAATTTGTTGGCCAAAGTCAAGATTGTGTGATATTTAACGGGATCCTACTAGCCCACTAGGAAACACACAGTTTCCCGTACTCGATAGAAGGTTGGAGGCTCGCCGAAAAATAGTGGGAGGCAAGAATTGAATTTGCAGTACTCATTCAATTACTCGCCATACGCGCTCATTAAATTATTTCGTCATTAGATTAAATGTTAGTTGGACTAATATTTAAATTGTTGTTTTAATAAACAGTTGGACTGTATTATACTTGTATATATAATTGGATTATATTAATCAATATATTTGAATTAATTAATTTCAGTTTACAGTTGATTTTATAATTGGATTATAGTAATCAATGTAATTGAGGTTAATTAATTTGGATTATATTTGATTATATAGTTGGACTATTATAATCGTTATAATATATATAGTACCACTAATCGTTGATTAAATAGTTGGACTATTGTAATCAAGATAAAATTGAAAAGTTGGATATTTAAAATATAATCTGGGATTAAAATATTTTAAATGATTTAATTTTCAAATTGGGAATAAATATAGGTTACTTTATTTGATAAAATAACTTATTATACCTTAAGCCCAAAATTAAGCAAAATAAGTAGAGCATAAAATCTTTGGAAGATTTATGTCATGATGACTTTAATGCTTAATTTAATATACTTGTCATAAATCTAATTTTAGATTTAAGAAGTATTAAAATTGCAATTTATAATTCTTGGAGAATTAATTTACTATTCTAGAGGAGATAAAGTCAAAGTTTGCAATTGGGCATGTAGCACGAGGTGCACATCGTTTCGATATTCTAAAAACCCAAGGCTTGGCATAAGGTTCCTAAAATATTGAAAAGATAATTGACATATACCAAAGTGACTACCATTTGGATATGGCAGACACGAAGGAATTAAAGAAAGGGCGAAGGCTCTAACTTTAAAAATATTTGTCAAGTTATGTTCATTACTAGTATTGAAATTGGATTTTAAATACTTAGTGTGGTACATAAAATATATGTATTGATGTTCAGAATCCGCTATGAGCTGGATACTGACTTCAAGCCGAGATTTCTCTGCGAATCGGAAACGGGACGAAAGTCGCTGTTTCGACCATAGATACCTAAGTTTAGGAACTACCCTTTGGGTATGTACTTAAATTAGGAACTGTTATAATGTAACTAGTTTGACTAGAGACATTATCTATATATCAGGTGGTAATCCGTTACAGATAAAACCTTTATATTATAGAACACTAAGTGTTTTATTATATAAAGATGATACTGAGATAAATACATTAGATGTAAATAACAGAATTTATATTTTGAATATAAATAAAATCTCAAACATATAAAATGACAAATAAATAGCTCAAATTGATTTGATCAATAGAGACTTATTTGTGGCATTGTTGTCTAGGACACAATTAAACTAGACTCGTATATCCACACTTTTGAAGAGTGGGTACTAGGACTAATTTGACTATTCAAATAAGGTCGCGAATCTAGTTTATTAGGTAAAGTACCTAAAATACTATTTACTTGGTAATAGTATAGGGCCACCGACCTGTTAGCCTTATTCATGGTGAAGTAAGGGGGCCCATATCTAGCTAGGCTAGATGTGAACATGAATATTTCGTGACCTTAAACGGATGTGGCATCACGTTATGGTTATGTGTTTCTTTTGAAGAACACAAATTTGAAACTTTTAGAGTTTCGACACGAAATAGACAAACAGATCGGCTATAGTATTATACCGTCACGGTAAGACCGTAATGGAAAATACTTAAGCAATAAGTTTTCTTATATACTTGAAAGAGTATAGTATTCTTTCAAATGAGGACTCCTCTCGGAACACGTCAAAGTGACGGTGTGTCTGAACGGATTAACCGAATCATGTTAGACATGATAAGGCTAATCATGAGTCGCTCTGAGCTACCATTTCCTTCAACAAATAAGTTTTAAAAGTGCAATAACTTATTTAGAATAAGGTTCCATATAAATCGTTTGACAGATGTCATATAGGATATGAACAGGGAAGAAACGAGGTTTCTCATTCCTGATAATTTGGGTATGCCAGGCATAACGTTTGGATGATACCAAACTAAGGACCCAAATTGCATAAGTGCCAATATAGGTTATCCTAAGGGAACCATAAGTATAGTACTTATAAATCTCACATAAGAACAATGTGATTGTTGCTCACCATGCGGTTTTTCCTGAGAGGAATACGATATGCAGTGGTCAGTGGGAGGATAGTGATACTCGATGAAAATCGGAGTAATACTGTTCAAGGCACATGGTCCGTAATGGAACACAAAGTTCATCAATGATGAATCTGTACCATTAATCTTCGAATACACAAGAACTGAGTAGATCGGATAGAGTCAGAAAACGACCTAGGGTATGGGTTTCTGATCTAACCTCATTAAGATGTCAATCTTGAAGGTATATCCACCGACTACATTTTGAGGAAGTGATACGAGGTATCGACTCCCTATTATGGCAAAGTGCCATGAATCCGAAATGGATTCCATGTATAACAACTATTGAAAACTAGTTGTTGTACCACAAGGCATTGTGTCTATTGGTACATTAAACGTCTTCAAGGAGACATACATGGAAGGCAACATACCAACGTACAAAGCTGGGCTTTTGACGGAAAGGTATCGTTATCAACATTGTGTTAATAACGGTTCAACCTATTACCTGTTGCCATGGTAAATCCATTTTGAAGATGCTTGTTGATAACTGCATATTTCATTTATGAAATGTGTCAGTTGCAGATCAAAATCGCTTTCCTGAAAAGGAAACCTTTTGGAGGATGCTTACAACATCCTGACGATTTTGTATAACCGACAAACAAGGTTTGCGGGTTATTTGATCCATGTTTGTATTGAAACAAGCATAAGGTTCTTGGAACTGACGTTTTGAAATAATCATAATGGTTTATGATTTGACTCAAAACGAAATAATTCTTGTGTATATAAGGAGATTAGTGGGAGAGCACTGACAATGAAATTCCCATAAAGCAATTGGTGAAAGCTTGGCTTTCATAGATATTCTTTCATAGAAATTATTTGTAGAATTCTGGGGAGTAACAACCCTTATTCAAGGAATAAAGATCTACAGGGATAGATTTGGAGTTGTTAACACTCTCTGGAAATTGTACATTTAAAATGTACTTGTATTGGTGTCTCATACGCTTCGAGCATATAGAGTCACAATCGGGTCAATCCAAGTGATAGTCACTGGATTGAAGATTAAGAACATATGTTAGTATCTGAGAGAACTAAAGATGTTGTCTTAAACTATGGAGATGGAGAACTTGAAGTGACTGGATCACTGCTGCAAGTTTCCAAACAATTAATATTGTGGTACTATAAAGTTTGAACACTGGGACAGTGAGCTGGAAATCTTCCGAGCAAGATAACTGTTGCCGAATAAACAACAAATGCGGATTATTGCTGCAGCTGAGGCAGCAATAGAAGCCATTTGGATCGAAAATAAATCTAATTAGATTAGATATAGTTCTTTTAGCAGCTGAGCTAGGCGTCAGCACAGGCTAAGGAATTAAAGGTCTCATCGACGATCCAGATATATACTTCTATATCATCTGATTCGTTCGGATCATACATCGTGGCGATGTGATGATCGTGTAAATCGCGTCAGACGATAATTAAGCAAATCCGCTGACGAAAACCTTTTCTCAGCAATTTGAGCGAACCGTACATAGTTCGGGTGTGGGACACTTGAGTGACTGGCTATGTGCCAAGTGGGAGATTGTTGGACAAAATGACCCATAGCGTCACTATTTGCACAGATCATTGTGTTGTTATAGCAAATTAACTATGTGACAAGGAAATTGCACTCTCATCATTTGTGATTAGATCACCATAGATATATAAATGAAGAGAGGTCCCTATGATTAGTTCCTGGATTGAGAATGATATGAGACAGTATCAATCCCCGAAGGATTAATCATTAAATATCCCTAGCCGGAGTATTATCGAGACTGGACATCGATAATGCGGAATAGGCTAGTATTGCACTTGTGTGCGTTGTGAGGGCACAACGGCATAGTTATCATATATATAAGTATCGGATACTTATGCAAGTGCGATAGGAGGTCGTGTTTCACCGATGGTACGGGAAACACCTTCGCTCTGGATAGACCCCTCGGAATCCCATTGGTATTATGACTATGTGTCTATGGGAGGCCGAAATCAGGGTAGGTGTGTATGGTCTTAACCTGAGACTTACATCACTAATACTTACGATAATCGATAGACTTTGGTCTGGTGGTACAGGGCTTTAACCGGTTCTGCGTACACCACTTCTGGGTTTATCAGAGAGTCGTAGTGTATTGGGTGTGATGTCAAGATGGAAGTATCACTTCAGTCATAGTGGAGATGATGTCACGCAGGATACGGTACTAGTGCTCTTGAGTGTTGCGCAACCAATCGGGATATTGTGACCAGGTCATAAATATCCGATTATAGAGACTATGTTACCAGACATCCGACATGTGCTTCGGACGGGGCAGACACTTATCCAGCCCCAGCCCTAGCACGTGACTATCCGATACTGGGCCGATATACACAATACAATTTGTATACTACGTCTGATACAGATCTATATATTCCTGTAAGAATATTTCTGGAGAATTGGGTAGGCATGGCACTTTTCTAGAAGCCAACCTTGTCTTGTAAATCGGTATAAACGTAGTACGAGGTACTTACGTGTTCGGATAGTCCGACGACCGTATTTACTGCCAACATATCCGGAGATCTCATGGGTCGGTTCCTGAAGATTCACCGATGACGTATGACTCGCACTTTAATTAATCTGGGATTAATTCGATGAGAGAGAAAATTAATCTGGGATTAACTACAGAGATATTTTATCTCGGATAAAATATCGTTAAAGAGAGAGAACGATTAATTTGGAATTAATCGATAAATTAATATATTCGATATATTATAACGAAATTAGATTTCGACGAGGAATTGAAATTAGATTTTAATTCGGGCAACGAATTAATTTAGAATTAATTCGTTAGCGACGTGAATAGTGATTTCGCTAGGCGTAATCATTTAATTACGACGCAACGGAAAATTCGTTAATTTGGAATTAGCGAACCCGAGCCGGGATTGTTTGCGAGCGCATTCGCATTTCGAATTCGAGTGCGGCACGCAAGTCAAATCAAGCGTCAAATCGCAAGTCACATCAAGCGTCAAATCGCATGTCACTTTGAGTGATGTGACATTTGAGTGATTGATGTGAGTTGATTTGTGGTGATTGACAAGCATTTAATGCTTGCTTTATGGAAATTAAAGAAATGGTAAATGTTTTTATTATATTTTGGAAATTATATAACCTTTTACAATTTTTATTTTCCCACTCATTTCTCTCTCTTCATTTCGGTCTTGACCATTTTTGGAGCCAAAAACTCTCCTCTCTTTCCTCTCTTCTTCTTCACGATTTCTTCACTGGTTTTTTACCAAAAACCGTGAGTTCAAGAGGTGAAAGAAATGATCTTGTTGCAAGATCTTTGTGCTAGCACACTCCATGAGTCTATACAAAGGTGATAGGGAAGTGTCTTCATGAGCTTGGAATCACCTTGATAAGCTTGGAGCTTGGAGCATCAATGGAGGACCACCCAAAGCCGAAAATGGAGCTGCAGTTCACTGCCATTGCCGAGCTTGGAGGGAGGCAGAAACTTGAAGGCAGTTCGGTTTTGTCTTTGTTGCATCTCTACCGATCAATGTGAGTTATTCCGCACCTCCTTTGATATGTATTCAACTCGTTTATGCATGATTTATGATCCTTGGGACTTGATTGAAACTCAACACAGAAACATATTGAAAATTCTCGAATCATTCAAGACGTTCAATATGTATTCTTTTAGAAACACGTAATTGAGCCATGACAGTTCATTAACTAAGTTACGAAGTAAAGAAAACTATCCAAGGCAATTTATAATTCATTAAAATACATACATCCAATGTATTAGTTTAATAAATCTGTGGTCCAATGATGATCATTGCTTAAATGAGATTTAATCACATTCCCGAATAAAATATTCATTATATGGATAAGGATATGTGGTGTGATCTCGTATCAAACCATCATTTACCATACGGAATAAGCATCTAATGCTTAAGTGATAAAATCTCGTAAAACACTGTTCTAAGTTATTTAGTTAACTGAATATTTTTCTTAATGTTTATCTCTTCGTTAATGACACTACTAGTTGTATTAAAATATATAACAACTGTTTATAAAGAACAAGTAACTATCCAATAGTCACAAGTTCTGAAATCAAATATCAAAACAATCATTTAACACTATTTTAAATAACTAGACAGGAGATCTATTATCCAATACTTATAGTTGTCGTATTGTGAGAATCAACATTTTCTATACACAACTATACACATCTCATTTCTTTAGCTTTATAATTTACCTTAAAATATTCACAATAATTGTAAATAATTGATTAGCAAACTGTGTCTGACACACTACCTCTAAAGGTCACTAAAGCCAAGAAACGTCATTATTAGATTAAAAAAATACCTAATGAGGTTTTCTTAATGCCAATCAAGAATCTCGAGATATGAACTAATTCAGGTCAATTCTTACAGCAAAAGAAACTATTCTATCTAGACTATTATATCCTAAAACGGATATCTATTTAGATTACCTAATGCGACTTAGTAACTAAGTCACTAACCATCTTGATTTTTCAAGAAAATTGAAAGAACAGTTCCTGATGGTTTTGACAGATCTAACAATATCCAAGCCTACTCTAAATCTAGAACCTATTCTAGAAATCTGCAATCATAAGAAAGTCAGAAAACATATAGATAAATATGCATGCAATGGATAAGAAATTCAATTCTATCAACAATATAGAATAAGGAAAACATAAGCGGCATTTTTCATAATATTACACACTACCTTAGTTATGAATTTTTAACCCAGCAGTGACTCCCACTAGTTTACATAATACCGTAATCCCCAATGGAATACGGGAATCCAATAATTAAATTGAATTACATAGTGAGAAGTAGACCCCATGAATATATTTTGACTCACAGCTATGACACGTTGTCGCCTACGTATATTCGCAGGTAGACAACTCATTATCAATCACACTCACTGTGACTCCTAATTTTGGTCCTCATCGTTTCTCGTTATGACAACTTTGGCACGTTCACAAGGAGGCGTATCAAGGCTTCACTTGTCAGTGACAAACTCAAGATACCAATATAGTCCTGACAGCTTTTGGCACGTTCAGGATTTCCACTTTCACTTGAATTTATCTCTTATCATATAATTTACACCGGCGTAAATGAACTACCATCAGTCATAACTGCACAACTTTGGCACGATACAGCTACAACATCAAGAAAATATTTGCATCCGTACTGACAAGGCGGACCAAGAAACAAGTATTCCTAATACCAGTTACTTTAATGCCTTATTTCAGCGGGGATATTCCTAAAGATGATCTTTACTCTACATCAAATGCATATATTAATTTAGATCAATTTTTCAATAGTTTAATTCTACCTGGGAAAACATAACTTATCTTAACCATTAAATCTCCGTTATGTTTTCCATTAGCGTAGAATCGAAAAGTTAAGAAACATATAAATTACATGCATGTGCAAATATCAAAATTGGATTATATATCATATATCAAGCATGAAAAATGTAATGGATGAAGGATCATACCTGCTCTGATACCATTTTTGTTGGGGTTTTAGCGCAGACGCAGCGGAAGCTCGCGGTTCGGGTGAAATCAAAAATTTAAAAACTTTTAAAATTACCAAATAAATTATTCAATTTAAAATATGAATAATTCATTCATATTTCACCTAAAAATATTTATTTGATATCAAATAACAACATAAATAGGTTAGAAACATCGCAAAAATTTAACGAAAACGTTTTTCTGTAAAATGGCATAAAATGCGTTTTTGTCTGAACCGACCAACCAATACACATAAGGGCTACCCAGGTCAGCCCCAATAGTACTTGGGCAGTTCATGGGCTGCCCAAATAGTGGCCAATTTACTGTTTGGATAGTGGACACCCGGTAAGCCCGAAACTCACCCGGTAACGCTGTTTTTCGTCATTTTCACATATTTCAACTCCGAAATAATTTCTGGCAATTGTTCCAATACCCAAAACACATCCAATACATTTATACAACATAATATTCATCACCCAAATCACAGAAATTTCAGATCTGATTTGGTAACATAAAATATCATTTTTCATCCTTTAAATCTAATTTTCTCAACATTAATCATATTATTACTTGCACCAACAACAGTCACCACAAATGAAGAACCCAAGAACAATTCTAGGAGTTACAAGAGTGGTCATAACACTCTAGAATGGCAACTAGTAATCAAATGATAAAATTGAACTAATATTACACTAATATTATTCAATCAAACTTCAGACATGCATCTAGCCTCCAAATCCATCTTCCAAATCAAAAATCCCCAAAAATAAGAAAGGAAGAAACCCTAAAACTTGTCTAGATGGTCAGGAACAAGAAAATTTCCTCAAACTTTTTCTTGATTTCTTCATTTTTTTCCTTATTTCTTCGAACAATTTTTTAGGTGCTTTTATGCTTGTTAGGTTCGGCGATGGAGGTCTTATGAATGAGAAAATAAAATTTTCTCACTTTAAATACTAAGGATAACCGAATTTAGGGGTAGAAATAAGGGCATTTTGGTCATTTGATTAATTAATCTAATTAATTAATAATAATAACCTTTAAGTTAACAAATCCAATTTGTAAACTTTAAGCTTAATAGAATCATGCCACATGTTATTACCTAGATATTTAACATTTAAATTCCTAAATAATTAATTAATACGATTATTATTATAAAAGTATTTTTATTATAATATATATTAATGGCATATGTCAAAGTCATATTTGACAATTAATTAATATGTATCAAATCAAATATTATATCAAATATAAATACACATTAATTATTACTTGACCGAAATGCCCCTAATGCATGTATTTTTGTTTAACCATTTAAATGATTCGAACTAACTCATTTAACCCGGTAAAGTATTACGAATAATCTATATTATTCATAAAGCGTTGCCCAAGTGCTCAACGAGTACACTTCATATTGTAGGACTCTCTAAGTTCAGGTTTATCCGTCACAAAATCCAATTTCATGTCCATAATTCACCCACTCATGAATTTGGACGACCACATATAATCTCGCTAAACTATGCAAGTCGAGGTCATTGCATACGTATAATCCCTCTGTCACAGGCTATCAATATTATACCGGGGATTAGATATGAACGACAAATCCCTAAGGTATAATATAGTCGACTTTTAAATTTACGATCTCTAAATAACACTCAGAATTCACTTCTGAAGTATACCACGACTATGGATTTACTAGATCGCAAATACGTACAAGATACCTATGCCTTGTACACAGGATTGACGGATTCTATCTGATACTCACAGGATATCATGAGCATCAGTCCACACCCAATGAACAAGGGGAGGTCTGATCTAAATAGATCGGTGACGTGACTGCCATCAAAGTGTGGAGGATATCTCATATATCCACAGTGGTATCTTAAGTCAAATGACCACTATGCTACTAGACTCGAGAAGATTCCTATTGACGTTGGTATACCATATATTAGGAAATCTTCGGTGAATCATTCAGTGTTTATCAAATAAACACCTACATGTCTATATGAGTCTCCCAAGACTCATGGTTCATTGGGATAAACCATCGGACCAAGTCACGATATACGACATGTACTGGTTTCAGCGGATTTTACTAACCGACCCGTGTTAGTAAATTTTGACCAGGAACTTTATTTGAGTATATACAACTTATAGTGACGCTTCCCAATGTCAATTACAAACTACGTTGTAATTGTGCACTACGTTGTAAATTCTAGGGTGTTTGTCTAATATATACATATCACTAAATCATATTTAGTTTCAATCTAATCGTAATTAGATCGAATACGTATATAAAAACAAGAGGTGCTACCATTAAGTAAGTAATATTATGGAAAAATGAATTGTTCGTATTCATGAATCGGACATAAATACGATCCGGATTGGCACTCCGAGCACCAACCCTAACATTATGCGCGGCTAAAAACATAACCCAATTAATACTAGTTGATAATTAGTGATATCTCCAAATTTTAACATTTAAAATTTTGTTCACTAATACGTATTAATCCAAACTAATATATAACTTAATTAAACTAATTTAATTAAGTGATCTATAGTGTTATATTTCAATTTTATCTCTTAAATTTTAGTTCACTATATTCAGTTTAAAATAAAATTCAGATTTAGGTAATTATTTAATTAAATTATTTATTCAGATATAAGTGACTTATGTTATTTTTATTTGATACGTGGAGTTGTATCCCGAGTGCAGACCATACTGCCGTCCATTCGGAATCAGCTATGTAATTTATATTCGGATTTCCATCCTATATAGCAAAATAAATAACTAGTCCCCTATTAATTGTCTTTTTCGGGATTATCAAATTTTAAACTCATTTAAATTAAACCATTTAATTTTTCCTCATGTATTAATGTAAAATTTAAATATTTATAATTTGCATAACTTTTATGCTTAGATTAAATTAACATGCATTTAATGTCATGGCATGTTATAATGCTTGAGTGGGCATCATATGCTATATGACATGTTATTTAAACCATTTGAATTGTAAACATACATACAACAAAACTAATGTATTGACCAAGCTTTTTGGTTTTTCTTTATTAATCTAATTAATACACAAAATACCCAAGGAATTTCTTGGTCTTCAACTCTTGACTCCATGGATTGTCCTGCGGAAATTTTGACCCTCGAGTAGTAACATTTGCAATATATGAATATAATACTTCAAGAAGTCGTGTGCTCACTACGGATCGCATTAGCACTTTGACTCATAAGACATGCTTTCGTGTGGTAATCACCTCCACTCGTCGCCATCGAACTCACCACGCTTATGCTTACCATAGCTTGCTACAACCACGGTCCACATTTACCAAACATTGCTCAATTACTACCTTTGTGTCCTCCTTGGCAATGTTCTCGATAAGTTACATAGAAAAAAATAAATACAATATTTGTAATTAATTCCTAAAATGATATTATGGCCTTACATTCCCCAAAATACTAATCAAACAAAAAAGCTGAATAATTTACGACCACCACATTTAAAATAAATGAACATCATCACATAGATTTATTTTATCTCATAAAATTATTTATTTTTATGCCCACTCTTATGAAAAATAGAATTTATTTTTCATGCATTTCATACATAAAAAATAAACAACACATTAATTATCACATAATTAAAATAGAAAGAGAATAGTTAGAATATTTTTCAACCTCGCTCTTGATGCCAATTATAGAAATCGATTTCACTCACGCGACAGAACGGTGTTAGGCACCGGAATCGACCTTGAAATTTTTTTCTATCCTTTTCTCCAAAACTGAGTCTGACCACCCCTTAAAATGCACAAGTTACGGCTTTGTTACTACCCGGACAGCCTCCAAACCGTAACAAATTTTAGACAGATTTTACACCTAAAAATCTGCACTTTCCCCGTACATTCACAATGACTATTTGTAATTTTTGTGGCAGTTCAGATCTAATATATAAGTCAAAAATAGCCCCCAAAAAAAACTTGATTCAGCCCATTCATGTCCTTTGTTGATTTAAAATCACATGCATTTTGATGGCAGTTGGTGCCTTTGATACTTGCGTCAATTGCATCAGACCATGCGAATTTTGTTATTTGATCACATGCGATTCTTACATGAAGTCCAGCAATTTGTTTCTTGACTCCTCGACTTTGATCAATTATGCGTGCCATGAGTGAAGCAATTGATCACGTCATCATTTCTAGACTTTTCTCAATTGCCGTGAGATTTGTTTCAAAAATCTGGTCATCATTTAATCTTCCGTATTATGACTCACCACCAAAAATCCATAATGGTGGATTCAAGATTAACTCAATTGAGAAAATTTTCCCTTTTCTTTTTCTCTTGTTTTCTTCTCTTTTTCAATCTCATTAAAAAAGAAGAGAAGTGACTATGATTTCAATGAAAAAAGAAAACCTTTATATTTATATATGGTTTTGGTTAAAAAAGTGTTTGTACAAAAATAACCTTAACCCTAATATAAATATTACTATTTGGCCAAGGGTCTTTTTGTCACTATAAAATTATTAATTTCAAAAATTAAATATAATATCAAATATCATTTAATTTGAAATTATAATCAAACATATAACTTATATCATGATATAAATTACATATTTGATTTTGAATTAAATCAAATTTTATTTAAAATCAAATCATGTATTAAATGATTATCTAATAATTATTAATATAAAAAATATATATTTAACATTTTAATATATGATTACAAAGTGTGACATTATATAGTTACTAATCAAATTAATAATTATATCAATAAATAATTCTTAATTATTTAAAATTTTTCCAGTGAGTTTATAATTGGATTATCAAATTATTCCATAAATTTCTATAGTGTAACAAACTAACATGGGGAACAAATGGACCTACAGTTTCAAGCTCCAATAATCTCGAAATATTAATTAAAACTCATTAATTAAATATTTCGAATTATTAACTTTAGGTTATTTCACTAAAAACCTAAAGCTGCACTCTCAAAACTGCAGATATATTTTATACCAAAGGTTATCGGCTTCCACCGATATAATCACTGCATACAGATTGACCCTCCACGAGTATATCATAATTAGAGTCGGGTCATAATGTCTGTCACACCCCTTTAATTATTTTGTGTCATAAGTACAATTGATTCTTTAATGAACGATTTATTCATAAGTATTATGAATATTAATTTTTCTATATCTATGGAAAACGTGTTGGGCTATATGCCATTGAGCTTCATGTAATGTAAACAAACTTATATTTCATGAAATAAAAAAGATGCATTATTCATTTACCAAAGTGTTTGTTTGATATCGTATATTGTAAATTATCGTTTTTTACCCTAGATTACTCATATGCCTTTAGACTTAGTATATGAGTGTTATAGACAAGATGATTTAAGTCTAAAGCTAGCAATCTAAAATATTTCATAGAGAGCAAACAAAAATCTAAAATATTTCATAGTGAGCAAACAAAACGGGTACTTTATTTGCGGTTTATCTATAACTACAGTCCATTTTATAATTGTATGGTTGACCGGCGTGATCACACTCGTTACGCAAGTGCACGTATCATTCAAGTAGTATAAAAATATCGATCCCACGAGGACTTAATTCATATTGTTGTTATTAATTATTTATACTATTTATTTACAAGTATCTAATTGGGGTGAGAAGAGAATGATTGTTGATTGGTTGATTGAATGTGGATTTGTTAAATAAATAAATAAATAAAAACACAAAAGAAAATACAAAGGAAAATAAACAAAAGACACAAACATCTAGGGTTGTGATTCCACACAATATTATTCAAATGATGAATTGATTCTATTATATATGTGTAATAAATCAGTTTGCTAACCCGGAACACAAAGATATGTAAAAGCCTTTGTCGATGATCAGATGCAAACACCCAAATAACCAAATTAATCATGTTCATATGTTAATCAAGTTACCTGAATTCATTAAGTTCATGTTCCAATTAAGGCTACCCCCGCCCGACAGGTATATGTCTGTTAGTGTTCCTACAACATGCCAATGATCTAATAAGCATGAAAAATGTGATTAATATCATTATAAGTTGCGGAATATACTTACAACGAACGGATTTGAGCTTTTAAATTTTGAGTAGAATATGATCTCCAAGATCCAACCTTTGTAGAGTCCAAACTTTGAGTCAGGAATGAAGATCTCCAAGATCCAACCTTTGTGTTGATTCCAAGCTTTGAGTTGTTTCCCTATCACCTTTGTTGATTCCTTGAAGTGCTAGCTAACTTGATTTTGCCAAAAAATCATTGAGAAGAAGAACAATAAGCTCACGCCCAAGCCATGTGTTTCTAGGGTTTGTATTTTGTTCAAGTGTTACAAAATGAGAGAGAGAGATATGTTTTAGTAAAAGGGTTTTACCCTTTTCACCTAAACTTGGTAGTTGAGAGCCTTGGTCTCACAAAACCAAAACTTGGTGGTTGAAAAGCAAGTGGTATTGGCTTAAATGCCAACTACCCTCCCAACTACCACATGTGAAGTGGGCTCCATATTTGAATTCAAAATTCAAATGTCTCTACGAACATTTGCCGCGGCACGGATCCGTTTAATCCGATTAAACGAACTCTCGTCGCTAAATAATTAAATCTTATTTAATTAAATAAAGATGCCTCGCAAATATATTACGAACATCATTTAGGAATTAATTCTAAATTAATTCGTTCGTTCGTATTAAATTCCGACTTTCATTTCGTAATGAAATCCAATTCATATTAATATATCTGATATATTAATTTTAGCCCATACGAATAAATTAAATAAAAAAATCAAATTTAACTATTAAATTTATTTTACCGATTAATTCCAAATTAATCGTATTCTCTCTCTTCCGAACACATTTAATCCCAGATTAAATGAAGATTCAATTGATCCCAGATTAATTTTCTCTCTCTTAATTAATCCCAGATTAATTCTAATCGAGTCAACTGTCATCGGTGAATCTTTGGGAAGCGACCCAAGAGATCTCTGGATATGTTGGCAGTAAATCCGGTTATCGTACTATCCGAAAAAGTGAGTACCTCGTACCACGTGCTTACCGATTTACAAGACATGGTTGGCTTCTAGCAAAGCACCGTGCCTACCCAATTTTCCAGAAATATTCTTACTGGAATATATATAATCTATGTCAGGCGTAGTATACGTCGTATTGCGTATAGCGATTTAGTATATGATGTCACGTGCAAAGCTTGGGGCTGGAATAGTGTCTGCCCCGTATGAAGCACATATCGGATATCAAACAACTAGTCTCTTTGAATCGGATAATCATGACCTTGTCATATTATCTCAATGGTTGCAACACTATAGAGAACTAGTTCTGAATCCTTGCGTGATCATCATCTCCATATGTCTGAAGTGATACTTCTATCTTGACATCACATCCAATACACTACGATTCTCAATAAACCTAGAAGAGGCCTACACAGAACCTATTAAAGCCCTGGACGACCAAAATGAAAGTTTACTGATTGTCGCAAGTACTAGCGATGTAAGTCTCAGGTTAAGACCAAATACACCTACCATGAAGCGGACTCCCATAGACACATATACATACTACCAATGAGATTCCGCGGGGTCTATTCAGAGCGAAGCTGTTTTCCGTACCATCGGTAAAACACAACCTCCTATTGCACTTGCATAAGTATCCAATACTTAAACATATGAGAACTGTGCCGTTATGCCCTCACAATGCGCACAAGTGCAATACTAGTCTATTCCGCATTATCGATGTCCAGTCTCGATAATACTACGACTAGGGATATTTAATGATTAAACCTTTATTGATTGATAATGTCTCATATCATCTCAATTCGGAACTAATCATAAGGACTTCTACCATTTCTATATTAAAGTAAATAAATTACGAAACGGTAAAAGGCAATTTCATTAATACATAGTTAATTTTGTACAAAAAACACAATGTCTTTTACGAACAGTGATGCTATGGGTCATAATTGTCTAACAATCTCCCACTTGGCCTATAGCCAGTCACTCAAGCATCTAACACCTGAACTATATATATGTTTCTCAAACTTCTGCTGTGAAATAGCGTTCGTCAGCGGATCTGCAATGTTGTCATCTGATGCGACCCTCTCGATCTTCACATCGCCACGATGTATGATCTCACGAATCAGATGGAAACTTCGAAGAACATGCTTGGATCGTTGATGAGTCCGCGGTTCTTTAGCCTGCGATACAATGGAATGGACTCAGCTGCTAACGAAACTACTCATAATCCAATTAGGAATTTAAGGATCCAAACTGCCTCTTTTGCTGCTTCAGCTGCAGCGATATACTCCGCTTCTGTTATCTAATCGGCAACAGTCTCTTGCTTGGAATATTTCCAGCATACTGCTCTGTTGTTCAAACAAAATATGTACCCCTTATTGAGACTTAGAGTCATCTTTATCTGTTTGGAAACTTGCATCGGTATACCGAGTTACCTCAAGTTCTCCATCTCTATAAATTAAGAAAACATCCTTAGTTCGTCTAAGATACTTAAGGATGTTCTTAACTGCCTCCAATGACCATCACCTAGATCGGCCTAATAACGACTACACATGCTCAAAGCATACGAGACATCAGGTCGCGTACATATCATGGCATACATGATCGATCCGACTGCCGAGGTGAACGGTATCCGACTCATGTTGTTTCTCTCATATTGAGTTTTAGGACACATGTCCTTAGATAGAGTGATGCCATGTGACACTGGTAACCGTCCCCTCTTGGACTTATCCATATTGAATCTTTTCAACACTTTGTCAATGTACGTGCTCTGGGAGAGTCCAAGTAGCTTTCTAGATCTATCCCGGTAGATCTTTATTCCTAGAATATAGGCTGCTTCTCCCAGATCTTTCATGGATAATTTAAATGAAAGCCAAGCCTTCACCGATGTTAACATGGGAATGTCATTGCCTATAAGAAATACATCGTCAACATAAAGGAAAATAAAAGTCAGTGCTCTCTCACTAACCTTCTTGTATACATAATGATCATCTTCGTTTTGAATGAAATCATATTCTTTTATGATCTTATCAAAACGTTGGTTCCATGACCGCGATGCTTGCTTCAGTCCATAAATGGACCGATTTAACTTAAAAACCTTGTTTGCAAGTTTAGGCACGATAAAACCGTCAGGCTGTTGCATATAAACATCCTCCAAAAGGTTTCCGTTAAGGAAGGCGGTTTTAACATCCATCTGCCATATCTCGTAATCAAAATATGTAGCAATAGCAAGCATTATCCGAATGGATTTAATCATGGCAACGGGTGAGAAAGTTTCATCGTAATCGACACCATGTCGTTGATGATACCCCTTCGCTACAAGCCTAGCTTTGTACGTTTGTATGTTGCCATCCATGTCGGTCTTCTTTTTGAAGACCTATTTGCATCCAATAGGCTTTACGCCTTCTGGTGCATCAACCAGTGTCCAAACTTGGTTGGTGTACATGGAATCCATTTCAGACTTCATGGCTTCTTGCCATAAAGCAGAATCGATATCTTGTATCGCTTCCTCATACGTAGCCGGTTCAGTATCCTCAATGAGATTAATATCTACATGAGGTGAGATTAGAGTAGCTTATTCAAAATAAGAATTGCACTGTTTAATGCATATCCCCAGAAGAAAATAGGTAGCTCAATGCGACTCATCATAGACCTTACAATGTCCAACAAAGTTCGGTTTCTCCGTTCGGACACACCGTTTAATTGCGGTGTTCAAGGAGGAGTCCACTGTGAACGAATACCATATTCTTTCAAGTAATCCAGAAACTCATTGCTTAAGTATTCGCCACCACGGTCCGATCGCAATGTCTTTATACTCCTGCCGGTCTATTTTTCAACTTCGTGTCGAAACTCTTTGAATTTCTCAAAAGTTTCCGACTTGTGTCTCATAAGATACACATATCCATAACGTGATGCATCATCCGTAAAGGTTACGGAGTATTCATATCCACCTCTAGCCTGGCTAGACATGGGCCCACAAACGTCACTATGAACGAGGGCTAACAGTTCGGTGGCACGTTCACCCTTACCGCTAAAAGGTGATTTAGGCATTTTACCTAATAAGCAAGATTCGCAGACGTCATATGAATTTGGATCAAATCCGTCCAAGTACCCACTCTTAGAAAGTGTGGATATGCGAGTCTTGTTAATGTGTTCCAGACGACAATGCCACATATAAGTTTCATCTTTGTTATTTAATTTGAGCCTTTTGTTTGTTACATTATATGTTTGAGATTGATTTATATTCAAAATATAAAGACCATTATTAGCATCAGCAGAACATATCTCAAAATCATCTTCATAATTAAAACACCCAGTGTTTCGGAATTAAAAAGTGTACCCGCATTGGGTCAAACAAGATACAGAGATAATATTCCTAGTCAAACTAGGTGCATAATAACAATCTGAAAGTTTAAGTACATGCCCCGAAGGCAGTTATAAAACAAAAGTGCCAACGGCCAAAACGGCGACTGGTGCCCCATTTCCGACGCGTAGACCAATCTCCCCTAAGGCCAGTCTCCTCCTAATCTGCAGATCCTGCACATCAGTACATATATGAGTACCACAACCAGAATCAAAAATCCAATTTTTTAAACTAGAAGTAGTCATGTTTATCTCAATAACAAAGATATCGGAAGCCGGTGCCTTGCCCGCTTTAATCTCATTCTGGAGCGCCTTGTACTCGCAGCAGTCACGCTTCCAGTGACCCCGCTTACCGCACTGGAGGCAAACATCCTGAGATTTGTCCTTAGGCTTCCCAGAAGCCTTCGACGATTTGGCCTTGCCCTTTCCTTTATGCTTCTTCTTCTTCACACCTCCAGTCACCTTGAGCACAACCCTCGGTGTATGAGATGTCGAAGCAAAGTGCGCCTCGCGCTTATTCCCTTAAGCAGCTCTTTTTCGGCTTCCTTGAGAACCAACAATAAGTCTCCAAGAGTGTCATCAGTGTTCATCAAATTATAGTTTATGATGAACTGTCTCCAAGTGTCGGGGAGAGATTGCAGGACCATATCTATGGTAATCTCAGCCTCAAAGACTATCCCCATCTCAGCCAGCTCATCTATCTCAGCAATCATCTGTGCCACATGCGACTCAACAGACATGCCTTCTGACAAACGTGAATGAAAGAGCTTCTTCACTAACTCATATCTCCGTGACCTTCGGTTAGATCGGTGAAGATCTTGCAACCTTGCCAACATGTTATAGGGATCCAAGTCCCTGTTCTGTCGATGGAAATGCTGAGTAATAGAAGCAAGCATAATAGACTGAGCAGTATCACAATCATCGTTGTGAGTCTTCCAAAGCTCCAGCTCAAGTAGCTCATCAGGTTTGGGCTTAGGCCCAATAGGTCTCTGTATAGTATATAGTAGCCTCTCGGCTCCAAGGACTATCCTTAGATTCATTTCCCAATCGGTAAAGTTCGTGCCCTTGAAGACATTTTCGCCCATGATAATGTCTCTGACATTTCCCTTTCCAGTCATCTTGGCTACGATAGTCCAACTATCTAGTCAACGATATTTGGGTACAATCTAACTGTTACAAGAAAAATAACATTGTATTAGTCCAACTAAAATAAATTTGACGAAATAATTTGAAAGCGTGTAAAGCTAAGTATCTGAATGAAATTGCAAATTCAATACTAGCCTCCCACTATTTTTCGGCGAGTCTCTAACCCTCTGTCGAGTACTCAGGAAACCTAGTTTCCTAGTGGGCTAGGATCCCGTTAAATAACACACAACCTTGACTTTGGCCAACAAGCTGTATGATATTTAACTAGGTAGATCTCTAAGATCAATTGGATCTCATCCAAATCCTAGATCCGGTAGGTGGACCTCCAAGTCTGAAACATATATACAATATATATGACAATATATCCAATATATTTTCCTAACCTTTTTCCTCTGAATCAACTAAGCCTTGGCTTTGGCACAACAAGCTTAATGATTCCAGTTAAGCGGGACCCATTGACATGGAAAGCTTCGTAATCAATGTCGATGGACAAGAAGTGATATTGACTTTGGCCAAAAAATCACGACTTGGACAAGACACTGATATGGAACAAAACTCTCATGATTCAAACACATCCACAATTGACAAAGGTCTTGACTTTGGCCATCAAACCAATTCCAACTTTGGATCTTGAGTAAGAATCACTCAACGGAAGGAAAAACGCTTAATATGTTTTGAGGGTTTTTCGCGTAAATTGGCAACCAATTTATTATCTTTGTTAAGGTCTCATCATACACCCTTAAGCATGCTTCTAAAACATCATAAAGCGCAAAAAGTAAATTAATAATGATATGCGGATGGATATGTCACAAATTGTTCCTAGAAAAAATCACTCACTTTCCTCTCCCCGGCTAGAACTATTCTAACTTCTACCCAATAACATAATACAATAAAGAAACCTCATTTACATTGAGGGGAATTGGTGAGAAGAGAAATACAAAGAATAAGGAGATAAAAGGCTGGACACCCAGATCCAATTTAATAAATTCTAAATTTATTACAATTTCCGAAATTGCCCTCACCCTTCTAATATCCATCTGATATACATTATTCATACAACACATTCATGTAATCATACAAAACATGTTATTCAATCAATCTAATCCAATTAATTAATCTTTGAATTAATGATCATCCAATGTTCAAACAACGATTTGATTTGTGCGAGTCAAACTCGTTTAAGAATAAATACTCAAAGTAAGTATTCTTGAATTATTTTGAACTACAACTTTAAATCCAATTTATTTGTATTCAATACTAATTCCAATTTAATTCCGAATTAAATATTTACACTTATTTATTTGCCTTAAGGACTTGGATTCCAAATCCAATCTTAATAGGTCTCAAAGGCCCAATAACATCCAATGTCCTTTTAATTAAAGTCCAATGGGCTTTTAATTGATTCTTAAGGTATGGGCTTTGGCCATAATGGATCAAACCCAAAATGCCAAGGCCCAATAGGAATCACCATATTGCCAACAAATCAATTTAGGCCCATTAGGCCCAATTAAATTCTTTAAAGTGCCAAGTGATGTATTTGGAGTTTATGGAATTGGTTTTGGGCCCAATTGGATCCAATCCAAAAGTCCAAAACCAAACTTGGTCAAACCAAGCCCATTAAGCCCAAATACACACTTTTAGCCCAATTCATTTTTAAAGGCTTATTAACATAATTATTGTTGGATAATATGACCCATAGCGTCACTATTTGCACATATCATTGTGTTGTTGTAG